>JAOUQT010002742.1:0-12550 GCA_025769995.1 Xyliphius kryptos | reverse complement strand
ATGCATGTAGATCGGCAGTGGAAAAAGGGGGTGGGGCTCAGTCATGCATATCCCATGGTTCTGCTGAGAAAAAAAAAGGGGGAAAAGGGGGTGGGGCTCCATCAAGAATATGTGACAAAGTGACCAAGACACACTGTAACTAATTATGGGATGGAGCTGAGGAAGAAAAACATTTGTGGAGGAAAGTGGAGTCACCCAATAGTACTGTGACTTTAATAAACGTGGTTACCTTTACATCGGTGGTCAGTAGACCGGTGGACGTGGTGTGAGGTATTAGATGTGACGTAACAGAATCAGCTTCTTTACATGATCAGTAAATGTTGTACGTGATGGACCTGACCTTCACTAAAGGCTTTCTCCTTCCGCAGTGAAAAAAGTGGATCCTCGAGGGAGTCGTCTCTTCGACAGCAAGGTTCACATGGACGCAGGTGAGCAGGTCCACCTTCTAAAATACAACCCGGTCGTTCACTTTGATACTAAATGTGGAGCGAGAGGAATCGAGCCATCCCACGTCAGCCCGAGCACCCGCCCACACCGTACACCCCCCACACACATCTTATTCAGAAACTTGATTGGAAGCCGTTCAAAAACGTGGCGAGTTAATTGCCGGCGCGAATCTGTTCAACTCTACACAATGTGGTCCGCCGTTCTGTCTCCGCCCTCCATCGCGTCCCCCGTTATCGCCGTCTCCCGTCGTCGTGCTTTCTCCGGTACTTTTTTAAAGGGAATGAAACATAATTGAGTCTGCTGTTAGCACTCACGCCGCCTTCTTCAAGTTGTCAATCGCCTCTGGCTCTTTTGTTGGTGCTGGCGGTGCAGAAATGGGGATCATAATGAAATACGGAACAACAAAAATCCATTAGCGCTCAGTGTGTGAGGCATTAGTGCAAATCTGCCACGGGAAAAAAAAATGTTTCCTCTTGAAAGCCAGACATAATTCAATTTGGGCCCATTTCCAAAACACATGTTTATTATTATTAATATTATTATCAATGGACTGATTGCTATACACACTGCGCTACTATACATACTAATTAGTATTCATACTTAACATTAATATCATAATATAATGCACACAGAGAGTAGAAACGGGGAGGATGTCCATTACCAGAATTTGAACGAATCTGTTGTTCTTGCTCATATCTTTCTTTTTTTTTTTTTCCGGTGGACCGTTTCGGTGGAAGTCCTACAGACACCAAACTGATTTTTATCTTCTACACACAATTTTTTCCCAGCTGCCAAACAAATAAACTTTGCAATTTGGACCAGTTACACACAATCCGAATTTTGCGAATTTGGTTGAGGTTTTCCGACCCCCATCTGCTTGGTATCAAAAACTTGTACAGCGTGCGCTTCAATAATTTGTCAAAAACAGTTTTACTTTTGCTTTCCGTCAGGCTGCTACTAATACTAATGACTCCAAACGGTAAAATTTTAACAAATTTATCATTTATAAAAAAAAATCTATGCAAATCACGCCTTAATTCAAATTCACCCATCGTGACGGGTTGACGTAAACATTCTGGAACATCCGAAAATTCTATTTATTAATTCATTTATTGATTTCTCTCACGCACTCACCCACACACTATCACCTGCTCACACTCACACACCTACTCGCGGCTATATTATTATCATTATTATTATTATTATTGGACTAATCACTACACACAGAGCTACTAATAAGATAAATATACTTCATTAACTTTTAAAAACTCTTTGTTTCTGAAGTGTGTATTTTATGCACGTTAAGGTGTATCTAATAAAGTGGCCGGCGGGTGGAGGTTGAACCTACGGGAATCGCATGGCTGCGTGATGAAACCCTGACTTTAATACTAGTGGAACTATAGGGATTCTATATGGTGACCCCTTTAAACGGTTGATGTGGTTCTTTGTTCTAGGTTTCCAGTTGCCGGAACGGAGCACCGCAGGACCGTCGTCGGAACCTCCGGCGACGAGAGAACCGGGCAAAGAGAACGGCTGGCTGTACACACTGGACCCCATTCTCCTCACCATCATAGTGATGAGCTCCCTGGGCGTCCTGCTGGGGGCCGTGTGCGCCGGCCTCCTCCTCTACTGCACTTGCTCGTACGGAGGCTTGACGTCGCGCTCCTCCACCACCTTGGAGAACTATAACTTCGAGCTCTACGACGGCATTAAGCACAAGGTGAAGCTCAACCGACAGCACTGCTGCTCCGAGGCCTGAGGGACGCCGTGCCGGAACAGACCGACAGATTCGCCTCGTCTCGGTTTTGGCGCCGACTCCGCCTCGCTTCTCAACGCCGTGGCTAAATTATTTTTCCAGCTCGCGTTTCTCATTCCGCTCGGATAGCGGTCGCCCGAATGCAATCTTTTGAACAGATCGAGCCAATTGGGGACGTCCCAGAACCCGTGTGTTCTTGATGACATGACCTTCGGCGGAACGTTCCCAGACACCGCCACAGACTAAAGATCGGAATTTCCCAATTCTGCCAATTTTAAAAAAAGGAATGTATTTCAAAACTGGGGCAGCTGATCAAAGTGCGTTCAATCTCATGTGCCTGATCGGGTGATCACCGAGGACACCGTGGCTCTTTTTTTAAGACCCCGACACGTTGCCTTAACGCAGATCGGACCCTCATCCCGATCAAGGAGATCGGCGGCCGACTTCGCTCTTCTTTAACTTTCGGTTCTCGTGTCGTGTTTTTAACGCCGGAGCCGTGTACAGTTCAGGTTTCACTTCGACGCCACGTGGTGATTAACGCTAGTTTGTGTTTGAAAACAATAGTGAGACTCATTGTGTAAAAGCTTCAGGGAATTATGATCATTGCAACCTATGGATTGCCGTAAATGAGGCACGTTACGATCCGATCGAAAAACGACGCGGTTGGTGACGCTCGAGGGATGCCGTGAACTCGAGCTATATACATATCATATGCTACTTCTTTCGCTCTTGCCCGGTTTTTTTTTTCTTTTTCCTTTTTTGTCCATTAAGCTGAAGGTTTAACTCAAAGCAGGTTGGGAAACGGATTGGCTGCGAGCGAACGTCAGATCCCTTGTGGCGTTCAAAGAAAACTCCAAGCGCCTCGGAGCTACTTGGCCGTGGCCTCGGCTCTGGAGTCGTCGTTCGTCGCGGAACCTCGAAAAAAGACTCGAGAACTACACGACCGGCATGACTTCCCTTTAAACTCTGGAGGCTTTGTATGTACGGGAACAGAAATGTGCTTTTTATGAGTATTGTCGTCATAATTATTTAATAAACCATCGATAGACATCATGGCCGACGCACCGCGGAACGTTTTCGCGACCCGGAACGGAAGGCGGGTCGTTTAAACGCCGCCTTAAGTTCTTCATTAGAACGTGTGTTACACACTGTTGCACCGAGTGCAGGGTTCCTTTCATCTGAACTGGATTCTACCTTTAAAAGTAAATCCATAAAAGATGAACACACACACGCACACACGCTCTCATCTCCCCATGAGCTCCCATTAGCCGGGACCTTCGGTCGCCTTCGTTTAGAATCCCACGACATCAAAGCTTCAAAATGTTCTAATCCTTCCGTGTGACCCGCTGACCGACTATCCCGTCTGTCACTACAGTCTTTCTACCGCGACCCATCAAAGCGATTCCTTAAACCACGTCCGTTTCATGTAAACAGATAAGCAAGTGCCTTTCTTCAGGCTCCGCCTTCCCACATGAACTATTGGTCGTCAGTACTTTGTACTTTGCGATGCTACAATACTACTGTGTAGGGCTGGGACGATACGGCCTAAAATCACTATTGCGATATATTGAGCGGTTCATCTCGATGACGATAAATACTTAAAGACAGAATACAGAAAATACATAAACACAGAAAAGACAAAACAACTTTTCTTTTCATTTCTTTAAGATACCGAAAATACCAATACGCGCAAAACTACTTCAGTAATCGTCAGAGATTTTGGCATCGGTACATTTTCGGTATATCGCCTACTACTGTGGATTGCTCGAACCTCAATTCAGTCAAAACCATCAAGTATTATTACCGTCGTGAGGTAGTGTCCCGGATTGTCGCGAAATCTTGTGACTGAATTTGGTTCTGCGCCTGATTTATCGCCTCGCGTCGATAAAATTTTAGTAGAAAATCGGAAAATCCAAACTGTCTCATGAATTCGACCTGAATTATCATAAAACCGTGCTTAGCTCTGTGTTTAAATTTATGCTCGTCGATTAAAATGAAGCATCGGTACTACGGTAACAGCCTTCGCGTGTAACCATTAAAAAAAAACGTTGTTTTCATGAGCAAATACAATGGTCCTAGTAACGCACCTTGAGGACCGCCGTTCAGGTCCTGTGTTGTTTTTGTTTTACCTTCTTTGTGTTAAGATTATTAGTATCGGCCTGCCTCACCGACAAAGACCGAGCTGTTTATAATCCCCGCTAAACCCTCAATTCATCATGAACCCGAACCTCCAAACTGAGGGCTCCACAATCTCTCCAACCGACTCACTCCGCGATTTGGGTTTCTCGATTGACGATCATCTTAAACTTTCAGATCAGGTCACGAAAACGGTCCGTTCCTGCAGATTGATTCTGTAGAACATCAGGAAAATCAGAGCTTTCCTAACAGAACAGGCTCCTCAGCTGCTGCTCCAGGCCCTCATCCTATCCCGGCTCCGCTATCGTAACGCTCCTCTTGCCATCTCTTTCACACACACTTGCAATAAATTAAACTAAAAAATTTTTAAACGAGCCAGATAGAGTAAGGCGCAGGGTTGATGGTGCTGCAGTTTAGCTGTTTCTTCCCAAAAATACAGACTTGTGTTGTTCTCTCATTTGTAAGTCGCTTTGGATAAAAACTTTCGCTAAATGACTAAATGTAAATGTAGTAAAGCTACAGCACACCGGCATTTTACACGTCCGACCCGGTCAGCGACGTGACGGCACATCCGTGACGTATAGCTTTGTTGTACAGAGTCTGAATGAAATTCCAGGAGTTGGCAGCTGGACTTGTGGAAGAAAGGTGTGATGCACCATTGATTTAATTCAGTAGAATTTCCGTTAAAAACAAACATTTCCCCTCTCGCTGCTTTTTTATCCAATTACCGAGGCCCGAACGTCTGCCTTCGAACGACACGTGAACCGTAGCGATCTACAAAATGACTCTGAGGAGCCAGGCCGTCGGGCTCCGTCCCTCCGGCTGAACGCTTCCAAACTTTGTTTCGTAAACATTCCGTTCCCTTTCCGTCCGAGTGAAATCTAATTCTCCGCCGGGACCGACCCTGCCGGAGATCGAGGGACTCGTTCGCTCTCGAAAACCTTGCCCGGCGGGCCGTGCGTCGTTCCGACAGACGGGAGGTGACGCGATCACGACGGCAGATCGATCTCCGGGACGCGCCGATGGAGATGCCGAGCGTCGGGACGGATACGGAAGCGCGTGGGCCGTCGTTCTGCCGCGTATTTGGTATGTCTTAAGTGTTTCCTTATGTGGGGATACACCGTAGGGCTTGGCTGTAGTCACTTCCTTGATTTCATTTAAGAGTTTGGGGATTTTTTAAAACAAATCCTGCTGCCAAGATCACTGAATGTCTGACCGTTGGGTGTGAAGACATAAGTTGTGACAGTTTCTAAAAACGTGGATGAATGAAGGACACGGGACTCCAGAGAGCATCGCAGTTAGGCTCCTTTTCGGCGTCTCGTATAAACCATATCGCACCCTACGGGTTAGGTGTAGATGCACCATTATTCTACACGCCCTCACACCATCCATAAAGAACCCGAAACTGAAACCCTTTGACATTCCCGAACTCTTCGCACGGCCTCCTAGCGGCCGTGACGTCCACGCGGTTCATAATTCGCGCAGGCGTTCACTCGTATGCGCCGCTGTACGATGCAGACACATTTATATGTGCTTTTGGAGCAGGATGGAAACCTTGCTCACTCCAGAGAATTCTGGAAGCTCTCCCAGAAATCCTTAGCCTTCAGAACCTCGATGGATCTTGGGGGTTAGAGGATCGGTGGCTAATTCCAGCTGTGAAACTTGGTTTTACTGTTCAATCAGGAATCCAGAGCTCACGGGATGCATTGACCCCGACACGAGCCGAAACAGAACGCGGTACGCTCGGGGTTCGCGTCGGGGAACGGGTCCGAACCGTTGGGCGACGGAACTTCGTACGGGACCGTGAGATTATTTTCGGGAAGAATCTGTTTCTAATTTGGTTTTAAAGAATGTTCGAGAACAGAAAAACAAAACGGAGCAGCGGGGATAGGCTACGGGGGGCGGAGACCATGCAGTGGAACTGTACCGTTCTGCGGATAAGGATTTGAACTTCATCTCTTCTGTTCTGGGATTTAAACCACGCCCGTTTTAATAGTATTACTACACCGATACTGTACAAATCAAATATTAGAAACCCTAATGATTAGATACAAACAGGCCTTCCCCAAACTGTTCAAATCGATAGCTGACTGATACACACACGCACCGAGGGGGCTGTATTCCAACGATCGATAGACGTGTCCGAATACTTTTGGCCATCGACTGTCATTCTCAATCGTGGTTGCATGAGGTGCTGGAGCCTATCCCGGCAGTCACAGATCTGCACATACGAATCCATATGTTATTCGGTAGTACGACTGCGACGCGGTTACAAGGCGCGGCCTCGTGATTTGGAATTGTTAAAAATAGATTTCGAGCGTCGTTGTGACCGAATGATGGAGTGCAGATTGAGGTGAGTCAGAGAAAAGCATTAATTAGAGAGAACGCGGAGAGGGAGAAAGTTGGGCCGTCTGTAACGGTCCTCATGGGAGCCTGGAATTCTAATCGCGCCCAGCTGTTGGAGTCTTTATCACGCTCGAGCGCCAGGAATGCGAGCGTCACCCATACGGGAACCTCATGGCGGAGGCGGAGCAAGACCACAAGACTTTTCAGGGGTTTCCAGCTCGAGAGGCCACACGAGCGCCGTGTGTTTAATCGAGAGCTGCGCCGGAGGCAAAAATATGTGGACGCTTCATGTTCTGCCAGACACACTCCAAAACCATCGATTCGTCAACCGCGGCCGTTTAAATAGACACGACCGTTCGGTATCGGCGACGTACCCGTCGGCATGTCTTTGTGGGAGGAGTTGAACCCTGATTCTGGAGTACTGAGGGTTAAGCGTCATACATGAGGACCCACACTGCCAACTATTGCTTTATAAAACAGTGACTTCTGGTTCTTAAATCTAAATGGCTGAGGCGTTTGCCCAGCCGTGACATTATTGATTGCATGATATACAATACTTTATTTTAAATCATAACACAGATTAATATAAACAGCAATTCCCGATCAGCACTAAACCTGCTCGAGCTGTGGTTTATAAAGTGTATTCTGTAACATAGTGTTTCATTGTTAGAGAAACCGTAATCCTGTTACTCAGCAATTAGTGTTCCTTTACGTCACGGAACATCGGATCATTAATGATTTTGCATAGTGCGTTTGGAACCGGCAAGTCGTTACTTAAGGTTCTAGATCATTGTGAATAAATCCCGTGATTTTTTTCACAACTGGCGGAATAGCCGTGCCGCACGTCGGGGGAGAACTTTATAACAACACGAAAGCTGAAAGGCAGTGGTTTTTGAATGCGTGATGGCATTTGGAATATATTTCATTATCGAGTGAGGTTTGGAGGAATTAAACATCTGAAATGAATATAGTGCGAGTTGGGACTACCGCGTCCACGCGCTCGCTTTCTCACGTGATTTTATCGGTAGGTTTTTTAAGGACACGATAAGGAACGACAGAGTGAACGAACAATCGAATGTAGGAAAGCTGGAAGAAGTTGGGTTTTCCAAGGACATGGTAGGGAATCACGATGCCAAGTTTCAGGTTTGTAGGTACTCGGGAAGTGGGAGAATTAGTCGGTAAGGACGTTTGGCATTTTTACCATATTCTTTTAAAGTACAGCATTCAAAACCCCAAACTATAAAACATACCACACACGCAGCACATCTAAAACTCTTTGTGGTCCTCAGAATTTTCTAGATCAAAGCAAAGAACAGGAAACGACACGCTGGTAACAACAAAGGGAAGTCAGATGTGTATCTTCAGAATCTAAACCAAAGCGACGCCCCAGTTTGTGGTTACATAACCGATCTGGTCGCTCGATTTCCAACCGGATCTCGGCCGGAGCCGAGGGATGAGGATGGACAGAGATGAACGATGCTTAAATAAAGATCTATGTTTACTGTGGAGTACCCAAGAACCCCGCGTGTTTCAGAACAGACCATCATTCGAACCGTGCCGATGGAGCCTATTGGCATCTCGCTCACCGAAGCCGAATCTGAATTACGGCTCTGAGTGAGGGAAACATCAGGGTGCGGAGGAACCCAGAGGGGCAGGAGAACGCAGTTTGCTTATGTAAAAGAAAAGTTTTGTGCTAAATATACCGGATCATCTTTGTGGTCTGCGACCGACCGAGCGTCGTTAGGCTGCCACACGGCAAACGACGAGAACGGAGGGCAAAGATCAGACACGGCCTTCCCGTTCGGTCCTCGGAACCCAAAACCAATCGTCGCCTGAAGTCTGGCCGACCGAGGCGAGAGGAGTGCGGAGGTCCTGGCTGGAAGCACTCAGATCTTGCGCCGGTGGCTCTCGGCTGTGGTTACCATGGAAACAGGTGGATGGCAAGCGCGTCAGTAAGCTATTAAATTGCCATCATTATGGCATGGCACCGGGGAAGGGCCCTAAAAGGTCTTATTTCTGAATTTAAATGAGACTCAAATGCAATTATAAACACCGGAACGGATTCATCTGCGAGGGAGGAAGAAAGAGACGAGGCGTAGGAGCGGCAGAGAGCAAAGAGCGAGCGCGGGAAGAGAAATTAACACAGAGAACAGAGCAGGACCTCCGAGAACCCATCCTGTTTGTTCAGATCGGGCAGGTGTTGTTCTCATAGTCAGCATTCTGATTAGGAATTACATTTTATTTTGGTTCTGACTTTGTGTGTGTCTGTGTGTTCAGAGGGGGTTGAACTAGACACATAAATACCAAAAATTACCCACAAACAACTACACACAAAGATAAGAAAGCAAACACAAAGGTGATGGCTCAGTCAATGGCTCCACAGTGTCTCCGTCCTCCCGGTCCGTAACCTCCACCGTCTCTCCGACCGCCCCGCTGCGTAACCCACCCGTCTCTACGACCGCCCGGTCTGTGACCGCCACCGTCTCTCCGACCGCCCCGGTCCGTAACCTCCAGCGTCTCTCCGACCGCCCGATCTGTGACCGCCACCGTCTCTCCGACCGCCCCGGTCCGTGACCGCCACCGTCTCTCCGACCGCCCCGGTCCGTAACCTCCACCGTCTCTCCGACCGCCCTGGTCTGTAACCACCACCGTCTTTCTGACCGCCCTGGTCCGTGACCTCCGCCGTCTCCCCGACAGCCCCGGTCTGTAACCACCACGATCTCTTCGACCTCCGGGAGGTTCGGAACAGATCAAATGTACACACAAAGACACACACTGAGCACAGAAAAGAAGCGGTTGTCACTTCCACGTAAACACGACAACGTCATGCTACGACAGAAAAGGGCCCGACGTCGACCCTTATTGAAACGAATGACCTTAAAACCTTCACAGACATCTTCAGAAACCCTGCAGATGGAGCTCCGTCATGCTGCGCTGACAAGAAACAGGATGACTCAGGATTTTCTCAGGACTGGAGCGGCACGGATAAGCTCCGCAAACCAAAATAAAATGACAGTGTTGATAAACATATTCAAGCTGTGATAACTGAGACTGTCTTTTTTTGTTTTGCACATAACTGTTCTACATCCAGCAGTGTGTGTGTGTGTGTGTGTGTGTGTGTGTGTGTGTTTTCCTGCAGTAAACATCACCAAAGTGGAAATATTACTGATCCGTTCTTCTACACCATGATGGATGACCCCTGCTGTTCCATCAGGCTTAAACACATTACGCTGACACGGAGAATTCCAGAACAGAGGAAATACCCCATTTCAAAAACACGGACCCCGTCAAATACCAGCAAACACCACTCAAGTTCCTCCACAACAACCCGACTGTGTGTGTAGACACTGTGTACAGACGCACAGTCTGCTGTTAAATGTCACTGAATGATGTAACATTAATCTTAACCCGCCGCTGCAACCAAAGATAATCAGTTTAACAATTAGGATGTGGATTTAGTGGCAGCCGCAGCTGTGGTGGTGGCGCGGGTGGCACGACGACGGTTTGATCATTCCACGTGAAGACTGAGAGGTTCTTTGAGAATTTACGTCAAAACCACATAAAAAGCCAAGCGTCCTGCTGTATGTACAAAACACCACGAGACCTAAAAAACGAATTTACATCAAAACACCGAACATCCAGCTCTGCAGCTCCTCACGGTGAGAACGCAACTAAAGTTCACTATGATAGAAAACGTCCATCAAAACCACAAGAGCGTTCTCCGTTTTAAAATACATTAAAGACAGAAATTTAAAAGCAAACGTTAAATAAAATGTCTTTGTACCTGGGATTTGAACTTACAATCTTCAGATTGACAGCCCAACACAACTGAGCTACCACATGCTCCACAAACAACAATAAAGCACAGTACACACGATCGAAAAGTTTAAAACATTCCATTTTTTTAACCTCAGACGTCTATAAAACCTCACATTTTCCTTCTTGTATTATTATTGCGATTTTTTTTTTGTAAGGGCAGCACGGTGGCTTAGTGATTAGCATGTTCTCCTATCGGTGCTGGGGGTCCCCGGTTCGAATCCCGATCTGGGTGGAGTTTCCATATCCTCCCCGTGTCTGCGTGGGTTTCCGCCGTGTTCTCTGGTTTCCTCCCACAGTCCGAAAACATGATTCAAGGTAAATTGAGTGCTCTAAATTGCCCTGTATAGTGAGTGGAGGTGTGAGTGAGTGTGAACACAGCGATGGATTGGCGCCCTGTCCTGAGTGTATCTGCCCAGCGTCGAGACTCTAACCTGGATGGGCATGGGGAACCCTACCACGACCCTCGTAGAGGAATAAGTGGAAGATAACGGACGGATGGATGATTTTTTTTTTTTTTTTTCTACCATAAACAAACAACTTTGCATTTTGGACGCGTCACTTCGGTTTCTGTTAAGTAGCATAATTTAAAAAAAACACACTTTTACGAAACAGTCCTGGATTTTTCTGTCAAAACTTTAGGTATCAACAAATTCAGCAGAGCACGTGTTCTTCAATAATAACAAAAACAGTCGTCCACAATCAAATTAACCCATACATTAAAATTCTAATGAACTCATCATTTATAAGAATAAAATCTAAAACTCAAAAAATCTACAAGTCCTGAGGAGGCCGATTACATTTGGTGCTTTTATGTCCATAGGGGGTGCTATAACGGATATGTGTCTGGTTGATCCTTTCCTCTCAGTCAGATTTAGTCATATTTAACATTTATAATTAGAAATAGAAGCGTATGTGATACAGTCATGTGCCCTGCAGGGGACGTACAATGAAGAGCCTAACACTTTGTAAATGCTGCAACCTACAGTACACTACAGCTGAAGGTTCGTGTGTTTGAAAAATTTATGATTTTTTATTTATTTATATAGGAAACTGTATTATATAACGCACATATAATGCGATCTCTCGCTCTTTTTCTCTCAGGTTTGTGTCCGTGGCCGGAAGTCGTCGTTACTTTGAAAAACATCTCCAGTTATCTGTTCTCTCATTTGTAAGTCGCTTTGGATAAAAGCGTCTGCTAAATGACTAAATGTAAATGTAACAGATCTAAACATCTGGTCATTCTGTAGTCTGCGTCATGTTCGGGATTATAATCCACAATAAAAATGTAAACATGTGGTGAACGGGCTGGTTATATGTACAATACTGCCATCTTGTGGTGAACATATAAAATTACAGGCTCGATTCATAGCAAAGACAGAACTGACAGAAAGCTTAATTTCAGAAAACTAAAGGCTTTTATTAATTAGATATTAATAAATCTGCATAAAAAATTGCTTAAAAAAACATGTGGTGTTTGTGTCTACAGTTCACCTGTTTTTAATAACTTCTTTTTCCTCCGTCCTCAAATATAAAAATTCATTCTTAAATCTGGACATAAATATCTCTCTTTAATACTCTAGGAAATTAAGGCAATAAGAGTGCATGCATTATTGTGAATAAATCACGGGAAAGAGGTGTTATTTACAATAATGCACAACCTCGAGTGTCCTATAGCTTTTAGAAAATGGTTACAAACACACACTGCAATAAAACAAAACAAAGTTTGATTCATAAATGTGTTGAATAAAAATAAAATTACTAATAAACTCGCCCTCGGTGAGGTAATCCAGTCCTTTTAAATGAACCCTGACTGAAAATAAAAGATTTCCGGTTTATTTAACAATCAAATTAAAGAACGCAGTTTATGAAAAAGTTCTGGAGAACAATATATTTTATATCCAGCATTTATACAAATGTGAAGCGCTCACTGGTGTGGCTTATTGTGAATAATGTCACGATTAAACAAGCGGCTCAAGCAATCAGATTTAAGGAGCGGAACTACCTGTTCCGCTATTCTATAGTGTAGAACACTCTATGCTTTATACT
>JAOUQT010002734.1:0-12550 GCA_025769995.1 Xyliphius kryptos | reverse complement strand
AACCCGAAGGAAACCCATGCGGACACAGGGAGAACATGGAAACTCCACATTCCAAAAACATGGATTCAAGGTAAATTTAATGCTCTAAATTGCCCCATATAATGTGTGGTTGTGTGATTAAGTGCTCCTAGCGATAGATTGGCGCCCGGTCCAGGGTGTAGCTCGCCAGCGCCTGAGAGGTTCATCATTTTAATACTGTTGCCATACTTTTAAAAGCCATTCATATTGCAGATTTTTGAATCCACACTTGATCCTAAAGAGGGCGCGGTTTGTCTGAAAACGGGTCGAAAGAAAATAAATTACCTTGACTAGGGACAGTGAATTTCAGCCAATCATATTCAACTATTTGTTTCGGGGGGCGGTGCTACAGAGTACGCATGTGCAGCTCCCTCCGGCGTGACAGACGCGTGTTGCAAGAGGAAGTGGCTGTTACAGCGTTGCAGTGTGGGAGACAGGGTTAAATAGCATCACTTTTTAATATTCCAGTTAAATTATGTCGTGGTTGTTTGGTCTGAATAAGGGACAGAGCGGAGGAAGTCCGGACATCCCATTACCACCTCCTCCCCCTCCTCCACCGGCGGCCGGGGGCTCTGGAGGTGGCGGCGGAGATAAACCCAAGGACAAATGGAGCAACTTCGACCCCACCGGACTGGAGAGAGCCGCGCAGGCGGCCAAAGAGCTCGACCGGTCTCGTAAGTGTAGCTTTCTGAACTGGCTCGGTCCCAAATACAGCCTCACACCTGTAATGTTAAACTCGGATTTCATACCCTTAGTAGTGCACTTGAATTAGGAACGATGCTCTGAACCATGAAGTGCTTCTTGTGGAGGATAAAGGTATATGGTGCTTCCACAGAGAGTAGGGCACAGTGTCCGAGTGGGGAGTTATATGGAGGATCAAGAATTCCAAATGGCTCATAATTAGCTTTAAATGTTGTTGTATGGATCATTATTTGGCTGAAGCCTACACAGCTAAATACCTGGTTGGACATTGAACTGTTGAAGACTTTAATCCCTAAACGTCTTGGTGTTCTTATCTTCAGAAAATAGATTGAATGAAGTCAGTGTTTGTAAATAGCGTTATGGATTTAGAGGTAGTGGTCCTAAAAGACCCTAATCACCCTGTGACAGAAAATATTACTGCTGGGCAAATATACCCAGGTCAGGGCACCACTCATCGCTGGGCAAACACACACAAACTATATATCTATATATATGGGGCAATTTAGGGCTGCCAATTCATCTTGTTCACCTTGAATCCATGCTTTTGGATTGTGGGAGGAAACCTACATAGACAGAGGGAGAACATGGGAGCTCCACCCATATCAGGAATTGAACATGGATCCCCAGTACTGAGAGGCAAACATGCTAACCACTAAGGCTCTGTACCACTCTGTGCGGATTGGAGTACAGGGGCATTTATTAGATCAAGCACCTAATTGTATTTTTGGCAATTTATGCATCCTATGTTTGGTGAATAATCTGGAAAAAGCTCGTTTGTGTTGCAGGATAAGTGTGTTTATTGACCAAAGCAAGGTTTTTAAAGGTACTGTTTGGTGTGAAAGAATTTGACTATCCCGATCTCAGCCCTCAACTCCATTTAACACCTTGGTGATGAACTAGAATAAAGCCAGGTCCTAGTGTTACTTATCAGTGCCTGACATCTTAAATGTCAAGGGTTAAGTCTTAAAAGTGAAGGGTCTTGAAGTTCAAGACTTAATTGGCTCTAGGTTATTAGTCTATAAGTTTAGTGCTCTGGTGGGTCTTCTCAATAATGACTATATTTAATTTTACATCGTCATAGTATGTACTTTATACTGGTAACGGTACAGTTGTATTAACAATCTGAAAGCTTGATAAGTTATATAAAGCAATTAGGCATAAGAGGATGTTATTGTGAATAAATTACACAAAATAGGAATCCTTATTGCTTTTATGAAACAGTTACAAACACACTATAATAAAAAAATAAAATAAAAAATAATTCATAAATGTGTTTATTAAAAGCAAAATTGCTTATAAACTCTAACAATCAAATACTGCCATCTAATGGTCAAATCACAGAACGCATTTTATGGAAAAATAATGTATTGTATCTACACTGTTCAAAATATAAAGGGAATATGCAAATAACATCTACATCCTACACCTAAATTATTGACATTAAATACTTTGTTCTGTACGAAGTTGAATGTGCTGACAACAAAATCACCAATGGCAATCAAATTTATTAACCTATGGAGGCCTGGATTTGGAGTTGTCCTTAAAACAAGTCAAAATGAGGCTCAGTAGTGTGTGTGGCTACCACCTGCCTGTATGACCTCCCTACAACACCTGGGCATGCTTCTGATAAAGTAGAGACATGATGTCCCAGATGTGCGCAGTCGGATTCAGGTCTGTGGAATGGGCTGGCCAGTTCAAAGCTTCAATACCTTCAATTTGCAGGAACTGCTGACACACTACAACCACATGAGGTCTAGCATTGTCCTGCATTAGGAGGAACCCAGGGCCAATCGCATCAGCATATGGTCTCACAAGGGGTCTGAGGATCTCATCTCGGTACCTAATGGCAGTCCGGCTATTTCTGACGAGCACATAAAGGGCTGTGCGGCTCTGCAAAGAAATGCCCCCCCCACACCATTAATGATCCACTGCCAAACCGGTCATGTTGAAGGATGTTGCAGGCAGCAGGTCGCTCTCCACAGTGTCTCCAGACTCTGTCACATCTGTCACATGCTCAGTGTAAACCTGCTTTCATCTGTGAAGAGCACAGGGCACCAGTGGCAAAATTGCTAATCCTGGTGTTCTCTGGCAAATGCCAAGCGTCCTGCAGCTCCCTTACAATGAGCTTTGGAGGACTTTTTACTTCTCTTACCATCCTACTCATTTTGCATGGTGGCTAGATGCACTTGCATCCTCTTCCAGACTTATTTGTCGCCGTTATAGATGTTTAGAACTTTTTGATGATTGCTTTGACTGTAGAACAGATTGCCTGCAGGTGAGGGACTATTTTCTTGTAGCCATTGACTGATTAATGAAGGTCGACACGTCTGCCTTAATTAAATAGTGTGTTCTCTTGTTTTTCCCACGTTTGAGAGTACGTAAGAGAAATAGGAAACAGGAAGTGATAAATTACTAATTAAAGGTTCCCACATACTTTGATCCACTTTAAACTACAGTTGAAATTACATTAATGGTTCTAGTACATTTATTTACAAGAAATTAAGGGTGCCAATAATTGTGAAACAGGTCATTTTATGATCATTTTTTTTAGTCAGGATTGTTTTTTTCATTTGAGTTTTTTTAAGTTAAGGTTTTTTTTCGGCGTGAGATTATGCTTCTGCAATTAAAAATAAATAAATAAATAAAAAAAGCTAGTCTTAAGTTTTTAACTAGGGGTGCCAATAATTTCAGAGGGTGCTATTGAATGCTTTCCAATAGTCTTTATTTATAGTCTGCATAGTGAACTCCTGGGGAAAAGTGTGTGGTACACTGCTCCTTATTGACTTTTAATGAATTTTATTTATTATTTTATCGTGTAGCACTGAATTGCATTTAACCAAAAGTAGAAAGCATTTCTTTATTCCCTTAGTAGTTTATTGTATTGGTTGTCCTTCAAATGCACTGTGTATGCTGTAATTTACACCTTACTAAGTGTATTTTCACATAGAGTAGGGTGCTAAATCATAAGGTACATTGCACTGAATTGGATGGAATGGACACTAGTTCACTCCCTACTAGGACAACCAGCAATCATGCATTGAGTGTTAGTATTTTTATTTGTGTTCATTTATTTTTAAAGTATTGCTTTAATGTTATAAATATGCATTAAAATCCCAACCACTGCATTAGACATGATCAAGCCTTTATGCAAACTTACAATTATTTTACTAGAGGCAGTAAACAGATAGCAGAGCCTCACTAATTTCTCACATTGGCTTTCTTAGGATACAGGTTAAAATAGTGTGCCTCTGTATAAATGGCTAATTTCACTTTTTTTAACATGACGTATAATGCAATGATCAGGTTATTTACTATACTAGTAACACCAGTTACTATGACTGGTATCCTACTTAGTCCATTTAACTAGACTTAACTTAATGCAGGGTTTAATGTCAGATGTAGCAACTCATCTGGTGTCTGTTTGGATTGTGTTTTGCTTTTGCAGGTCATGCCAAGGAAGCCCAGGATTTAGCACGCATGCAGGAACAGACTTTACATTTGGAACATCAGAGCAAGATGAAGGTAATCTGTGTTTCGATGCTGTTTTGTACAGCTGCAGTCAATTTTAGTTAAATAAATGGCTTTTAAACTGTAAATATTTTAAATCAGTCAAAGTCAATTGGACCCAATGTCGCTTAAAAAGTCCACCACTGAACCTTGGTTGTCACAAGGTTTTTTTTTGTTTTTAAAAAACGTTAACAGGTTTTTTTCTTGCCACTGTCGCTTCAGCTTGCTCTTTGTAAAGCTGCTTTGAGACAATGTACTATTGTAAAAAAGTACTATAAAAAATTAATGAACTTGATCCCCACATCTTTAATGCGAGGGGTCACTTAAAGATTTATTATCGTGCTTTGGGTGAAAATAGAAAGAATTGGTGCTAATGTCAATGTTCAAATATTAAACAGTTTACAGTTTGGTTTAAAAGTGTAACGAAACTAAGCTGTGTGTAAATGCTATGGGTGTGTTGTTACAGGAGTACGAGGCGGCTCTGGAGCAGTTGAAGGGTGATCAGATCCGTATCCAGGCGGAGGAGAGGAGGAAAACACTTAATGAAGAAACTAAACAGAATCAAGCAGTGAGTTACTGGACAGTGCAGTACAGTCATGTGTGATTTTTGAAGCGATTTGGAGTTTGTGTATAGCCAATTGTGTATAGCCAATTATGTATAGCGCTCCCAGTGTTTCTGCTGTAATGTAGAAAACTACATTCATTGCTTGACTCAAAAAGCCATGTCTATTTTGAAGAATGATCCTTCAGCTATTAATTCCCAATTAATTACTACAAATTCCCCCAGATTTGAAGGATAACCATCTACATAATTACATTTTTTACCCCACAGTAAAGGCATGTAGTTGCTAGTGTTCTCCAGTTGTGGCTTTTGTCAAAATAAGCTCCTAAAAGGAGAACCAGTTCTAGTAGGCGGTGAACCGGTGATCCACTATCTACAGTGCATCTACATTTATCATCTGTGGTACAATCACCCCTGATGTCAATCAGACTGCCACTGGACCCCAATCTCAAGATTTGTTTAGATTGTTTTCCTGTGAACATCTAGAAGTTGTAGTTCAAGTTCTGCATTGTTCTTAATTAACAGAGGGCTCAGTACCAGGACAAATTGGCAAGACAGCGATATGAAGACCAGCTCCGGCAACAGGTAATCACTCATGACTCACAGACCTATTCAGTCATGTAAACATATTACTTTATTCACTTTTATTAATATAACATTTGATACTATGGATGCACCAAGCAATTAGTAACCATGTTTAACTAAACTGTTAACTTTTTAAAGCTTTATTGTTCCACAGTAAAAATCATATACAGTGGGTACGGAAAGTATTCAGAACCCTTTCTTGTTATTGTACACTCAGCACCCCCATCAAAAAAACAGAAATGTAGACATTTTTGCAAATTTATTAAAAAAGAAAAACTAAAATTTCACATGGTCAAAAGTATTTAGACTGTTTGCTGTGACACCCATTTCTTCTGACCTTCTTGAGATGGTTTTACTCCTTTACTGGAGTCCAGCTGTGTAAACTGGTCGGGCTTGATTAGGAAAGGCACACAACTGTTTATATAAGACGAGAATCATGAGTTTGAAAGTTCCCTAGGAGCTCAGAGACAGAATTGTTGTGAGGCACAGATCTGGCCAAGGTTACAAACAAATTTCTGCATCACTCAAAGTTCCTAGGAGCACAGTGGCCTCATAATCCTAAAGTGGAGGAAGTTTGGGGCGACCAGAACTTTTTCTAGACCTGGCTGTCCAACCAAACTGAGCAATTGTGGGAGAAAAGCCTTGGTGAGAGAGGTAAAGAGGAACCCAAAGATAACTGTGGCTGAGCTCCAGAGATGCAGCAGGGAGATGGAAGAAAGTTCCACAAAGTCTACTATCACCTCAGCCCTCCACCAGTCGGTGCTTTATGGCAGAGTGGCCCGACGGAAGCCTCTCCTCGGGGGAAGAGACAGGAAAGCCCTCATGAAGAACTCCCAGACTATGAGAAATAAGGTTCTCTGGTCTGATCAGACAAAGATGAAACTTTTTGGCATTTATTCTAGGCGCTGCTCATCAACTGCCCACTACAATCCCTACGGTGAAACCTTGTGGTTGGCAGCATCATACTATGGGGTGTTTTTCAGCTGCAGGGACAGGACGACTGGTTGCGATTGAAGGAAAACTATTACTGACAAATTGCCAAATGCAGAGATATCCCGGAAGAAAACATCTTCCAGGGTGCTCAGTACCTCAGACTGGGCCGAAGGTTCACCTTCCAACAAGACAATGGCCTTAAGCACACAGCTAAAATAACAAAGGAGTGGCTTTGGAACAACTCTATGACCATTCTTGACCGGCCCAGCCAGAGCCCTTACCTAAACCCAACTGAGCATCTCTGGAAAGACCTGAAAATGGCTGTCTACTAACAGTCACCATTCAACCTGAAGAGGAATTGAAGAGGATCTGCAAGAAAAAATGGCAGACTATCCTTAAATCCAGGTGTTGGAGAAATTGTTGCATCATTCCCAAGAAGACTCTTGGCTGTACGGGTGCTTCTACGCAACACTGAGCAAAGGGTCTAAATACTTATGAGTTATATCAGTTTTTTTTTTATTATTGCAAAAGTTTTTACATTTCTTTTTTTTTTTTTGTGTCAAGATGGAGTGTACATTTAATAATTTTTTTTATTTACTTAGCAAATGGCTGCAATGAAACAAAGAATGAAAAAAATGTAAAGGGGTCTGAATAGTTTTCATACCCAACATAAAGGTGTGACGCAGTGGCGTTGGGGGGCGTGGCAGAGCCGCGGTGCTGATCAGGGTTGATTAACGCACCTGAAGCGGCTCTGCCTAAATGACTGTGTGCCGCTTTATAAGCTGCACGAACACACACCGCGGGGAGAGACACCGACCACGGAGCTGGTGAGACGGAGGACCCAGCACGGCTACCGAAAGAACTGTAAACGCGCAGTCACATCTGTTTGTAGTCGTGTTGGGTCAGTAAATAAAGCCAGTTTCGTGGGGTAAACTCCTGTCTCCGGTCCTCATCATTCCTTACCCTGTTACAAAAGGTTTCTCATTTTGTAATCTTGACCACTTTATCCTGTACTGGGGTTGTAGAGGGAGAACATTTTAGGGGTGGGGCAAATACACCCAGGATAGGATGCCAATTTTCACTGGGCACACACACTCACATAGATGCATGCACACTATAGGGGCAATTTAAATCAGCCAATTCACATTGAATTCATGTTTTTGGACTGTGAAAGGAAAGCCATGCAGACAAGGGGAGGACATGAAAACTCCACCCATATTTTTTAAAACCCATTTTTGCCTGTAAGTTAAGGTGTGTTTTTTTATTACTATTATTTAAAGCCACTCTTCCCTCTTCCATAAAGCCCAGCTCTGTGGATTGTACGGTTTATTGTAGTCATATGGACAGATACTCCAGTCTCTACTTGGGAAATCTGCTGCTCCTTCAGGGTTAGATTCATGCTGCCTCTCTTGGCAGATGTTCTTCCTATTTAATGATTATGCATTTAATGGTGCTCTGGGGGAAAATTCGAACAGAAATTTGTATTTTTGTATACCCAAACCCTGACTTGCAGTTCTCTACATTTTTGTCCCTGACTTGCTTAGAGATCTCCTCGTGGTGTTGTTTGGTTAGCTTAATGGTGTTGCAGCCTCTGAGGCCTTTTAGAAAACGTGTGCATATACTGACACACAGGTGGCCTTCATTTTACTAAGCATGTGACTGGTTACACCAGAACCTCTTAGGCACTTCATAATAAAGGGGGTGAATACATATGCACATGCCAATTTTCAGTTTTTTATTTCCACAATTTTATTTTCACATACATTTTATTATCACATAGGTAAAAATCCAAGAGGGTGATAAATACTTTTGGCACTGTATACTCACTGTGACATGCTGCATCCTTCTTAAAGAAACACAATGTTTGAAAATGCAGAAACCATGTTGGCTGTTTTTGATTGAGATTTGTTCGGCATTCAGTTGTAGACCGTGTAGTTGATTCAAAGTTCAGTGCTTTATAAATATAAAAAAATGCAATTTAGAATTTGGTTTCCTCCAAAAATCTAGACACTTGAATTGTGCAAGTGGTAAAATAATTTTAACTTTTAATTTTTATACAATATCCTTGTAAGTTATAAATAACACTTCTTTTTATTTCAGCAAGCTCTAAATGAGGAAAACCTGAGGAGGCAAGAGGAATCTGTGCAGAAGCAGGAGGCCATGAGGAAAGGTACAGTATTTATGTTTAAAGTACACCACATACTCCTTTAATTTTACATCAGTTTATACTTATTATGACCGGTGTACTGACGCAGAATTCAAATATCATGAGCCGAAAGGTAAAGAAACTCCAGGCTGCCAGTCTGTTGCACACTTTCTTGAATGCATTGCAATAGGCTTTGAAAATTGTTTCATGTATGAATTGGTTACCTGCATTCCAGCCGATTGAGTTGCAAAAGATTAATATAATTAAGGCAACTAATAGACAGTTGTTCTACTTTACCGTTTGTAACCTCAGCTCCTGGCTCGGTGGAAGATTGTCCTGATTATTTCCTCAGAGTTAAATTAATGTGATTTTATCTGAAATCAAAATGAGGAACGCTGGAATTTTGTTTCAAATCATTTTATTTGCCTTTGAGTCTCAAAGTCCTGGTCAAACTCACCTTTGATCTGCTAATTTAAAAGGAAAATGCAGAGATCAAAGTACCTTTTTATTTCTAAACTGCAAGTTTAGTGTAAACTGTAATAGACCTTTTATGTATATGAAGGGTTATACCGAACACCAAGGAATTAGCAAGAAGCAAATTAAGAAAAAGTTGTAAAAAAATATTATTCTTCAAAATATTATTTTCTTGAAAGACTCTTCTTGAAAATAAGAAACTCCAGATCTGGGATTTACAGTATTAGCTTTTTAAATGACTGTGTTGTGTAGCTCTTTCTGTTTGGAGCATTCTCAAGAGCCTTCTCTGGTATTTCTATGCAGCCACCATTGAACACGAGATGGAGCTGAGGCATAAGAATGAGATGCTGCGCGTGGAGGCAGAGGCTAAAGCTCGTGGACGGGTGGAGAGGGAGAACGCTGACATCATCAGGGAGCAGATCCGCCTTAAAGCAGCCGAGCACAGACAGACTGTACTGGAAAGCATACAGTATGTACAGCGCAAACTTTTTTTTTGTTCATCAAGCACCTAATGCTTAATGTTAGAAATTCCACTAAAAGACCAGACATGGATTTATACCCATCCCAGCAGCCCAGCTGCAATTTTTTGATTCTACTATAAATGTGTATTAAATTTAATTAAATTTTACCTAATATGGTCTCATTTCATTATCTTCCACTTAATCCTCTACTAGGGTCACAAGAGAGGTTACCTATGCCCATCCAGGGAAGAACATTTTGGGCGCTGGAAAAATACACACAGGACAGGAATTTAATCCATCTCTGGGCGAACATTCACTAACACAAACACACTTGTTGGGGCAATTTAGAGCAGCCAATTCACCTTGTGGTAGGAAAGCCATGTAGACACGAATCGTAATTCAAAACTGAAATCCAAGTTCTAAGAGAGGAACACGTCAAACACTAAGCCACCGTCCCACCTGAAAAGTAATGTAAAAACAATATATACTTTTTTGAAAATGGAATTCATTTTGTGGATTTATGTTACAGGACTGCAGGTGCAGTTTTTGGAGAGGGTTTCCGGGCATTTATTTCAGACTGGGACAAAGTAACCGCTACGGTACACTTACACATCACATCATGTAAATAGAAGCTACATTTGCAATAATAATTTGATTCAATTTGCAAAAATTGATTCTTTGCTGAAACGGAGGGCTCAGTACAAAATACTACACAACAGACATTATGTAATTATACATTAATAAATATCAGCAATCAGAGGTGCCCTGGCTACAGTACGCTTTCAGCAATTAATCTGACTTTACTGGTTCAGTGTCACTGTTTATTAAAGATGGCTGGGATTCATTTACATTTACATTTAGTTATTTAGCAGACGCTTTTATCCAAAGCGACTTACAGAACACAGGGTTGAAACAGGACCCTGGAGCAATGAGGGTTAAGGGTCTTGCTCAAGGACCCACATTGGTAACTTCAGTGGACCTGGGATTTGAACCCCCAACCCTTAGATTGATTGTCCAATGCCCTATCCACTGAGCCACCACTCCCCTATCACAAGTGCATAAAGGTAATCACTTTATGCACTTGTGATAATATATCCAATGACTGACTGGTGTGTCCCAAAACTTTTGTCCAAATCATGTATGAAATGCTGTGTTAACACAGTTATTACTATTCCAGCATCGGAAGTATGTAGGGTGTGGGGAAAGCACTTCCAAAGTAATTAATACTGTAGGAGCGCTTTTGTATTTAATAATTTAAATGAACAAAAGTTAGTTCAAGCTCAGGGTATGAGCAAAGCAAATGAGAGTGAAAGTATGAGAGAGGATAAAACAGAGAGAGCAGTGAGTGCATCAGGGATACTTCAGTTCTCTCCTGTTCATTCATATCGCTTCTGCATGTCTGCACTCCATGACAAACCACTTCATTAGATGTTTGGATGCTGGACTGATTGATGCTTCAGCGTTCAGTCTGCTAACCCACATTCACCAAGTCAAAGACGAGCTGGAGTAACGCCTCTACTCCTGGCTCACCTTAATTGCTTTCCCTTTACACCTTTCTGAACATGCCTTTCAAACCTGACCTGAGATATATGTGGGATCTTTCCATCTTAATCTTTGAACACATGACCAGAAGACATATTCAGGTCTACCAGGCAGATAATAAAAGATTGAAAGCACTGCACTATGAGTAGTAAATAAGACTGAATGGTAATCAGATTAGAATCTTTTAAGACATCCGATACAAGAAAGTTTTTAACTAAAGTGATGAGAAGTCTAAATTATAACCCCCCAAAGAGCTTCACATGCAAATGTGTAGAATAATATAAAGAGAATTTGGTGAGGCAAAGCAAACGAAGGGTTTGTGGACTTCATACACGCAGCAACTATTCTGCTGAGTGGACAGAACTGTGGGTAAAGGGGATATGGAAAAGTAAAAAAAAAAAATGTGGGGCATTGCATTATGGTTGCATCACATGCACCGGTGCAAATACCATTGGTTCTGGCTGCAAGCTGACATGATCATTTGGTTCTTAAATTCTACTGCCATCAAGTAAATATGTTTTTTGAGTAATGGGTACCAAAACAATTATTATCTTTATATAAAAGGTTTACATCCGTTTATTATTGATAAAACAGGCTAAAACAATGTTAGACTAAAAAATAAATAAATTTAAAAGTTGTTGCCAAACAACAGAGCTTGTCCTTACAAATGCACATTACAAAAACTCTTGCTGAAAGCTCTGGAGTCATGAAGACAGGGCCAGAATCTACGAATGTTCTACATTTGGTCATTTTAGCTGGTGCGTTTATCCAAAGCGACTTACAAGTATCCCGACTTGGTAAAGGTCAGAACACAGGGTTAGTTATACAGCCCCCCTAATGCAATGAGGGTTAAGACCTTGCTCAAAGACCCTCATTAGTAACTTCAATGGACCTGGGATTTGAACCCTCAAACTTCAGATTGCGGGCCCTAGCTACAGAGCAACAACACCCTAACACTGTGAGTATCTTAGCATTTTAAAAAAAAAAAAAACACAGACACAGGCACTTACAATGTTTTTTTAATGGAAGCCTGATGGAATCATGAGCAGTTATGAGAATACCACAGTGTACCTGGTTTTTCCTTAACTACTTACTTGTAGGCTTAGATCTAAATCATTGTAAACGTCACTGATATGAAAAGCCCACACAGGGCACAATTTAGCAATATACAGATTCAGGCCCGCTGTCAGATCTTAGTCTTATAATGTGGTATTAATTTTATAATGGCTCACTAGCTCCCTCAGAATAAATAAATGATAACATGTAATGCCTCCTTTCATCACATGATGACACCATTCTGTTTCTGCCTCTGTACAATACTGTGGCATTAGAAATTGCGGCTGTTTTTAAAAAATATTAAGAGGCCGCCAGGGGGCAGAGGAGTGGCTTTTGATGATTTCTCATTAGGCTGCAGTAATCTCCCCGATGCATCTGACACAGCTACAGGACACAATTAGAAGACCTTATGTATAAATTTAACGTGCGATAAACCATTCAATTACAAGTCCTTTGCCATTTTGTTTAAGAACCAGGTACGGTCTGCTATTTCAATGGCCCTAATTCGCATACTAAATCAATAAGATATGAGAGGGCATGCATTATTGTTATTCTACAACAGAA
>JAOUQT010002707.1:0-12551 GCA_025769995.1 Xyliphius kryptos | reverse complement strand
CCCAGATAGGGATTCGAACCGGGAACCCCCAGCAGTATATATATATATATATACACACACACACAATTAAGTTTTAATATAACATTACACATTCATACTCTAATGTACCTACTATTTAATTTAAAAAAAGGTTACAGATTCGTAACTTTAGCGTCATTCTTTAAATTATGAACCCTATCTTTTGGACCGTAAGGTAAAATAGGTGTGTTACTTCATGTGCAAAATAAATTTACACTGGTTTTTTACTTTATATTCAACAGACTTACTATTATAAAGCTGCACCTGATGTGTTACCATGTTGGATCCCAGAAGCTCTTTTTGTTTGACACGGGGACAATGTCATCACTGGTCTGTAATAAATCAGGTAGTGTGTGCCACCAGCTCCTTTTTAACCACACTGATGAATACTCATGGGCATGCTTATGCCAACAGGGTGATTGATGAATAGTGTGTGTATGTGTTTGTGTGTCCATCCCACTGCTGAAAAATGCCAGCACTGGCCAGATGATACACACAGCGGTTGGCTTATCTTGATCCAAATTCTGACAGTCCGTCATTTGTCTGTTCTCTCACTTTGGACGTTATCATTTATACAGTTTGACTGAAAGAAGGAGTTTCGAACTTCAATGTTATACAACTGAAGCTTTATTGTGCAGGGACCTAACACCAACTTGCTTAAAAAGTGGATTTTGCAGTTTGGTGTTAATTCAGATTGTTACTTTAACATCAAGACAAAACTTAGAGTACAGCTGTAAAATAACACATTTCAACAAAGTATTAAAGTATTAAATTCTGTCTGAAACAGCACATATCTTGTGATTTTTCATGTATCATTTAAAAATGGTTTTGACAAATAATTTCATCTTTTATGTGGAACCTTTAAAGTATTGCATTAATGAATCCAGGCACCACTAGTCTTTTTAATATAGAATAAAGCACATTTTACTTTCATTAATTCATATTTACTTTAATTAAAATGGTCACTGATTAATCATCTGTTATTAAAAATTATAGATACATTTCTTACCCAAGTTACGGACGAAAGGAATTCCCAAAGCCCTTCTCTGGACGCCTTTCAATTTCTCCAACACCCCTTCTAGGTTTGCACCCAGAGCTGGTGTGTGCAGAAATGAAGCAGCATGCAGGCGGCTTGATGCCACTGGGACTGTCTGTTCCTCTGTGGTCTGAGGGAGGGAGTATAAAGTCAGGGAAGGATGGAGTGATAAAGGGAGGGAAAGGGAGAGAGGCGGAGTGAGTGACTGAGTGGGGGAGGGAGGTAAAGATGGATGGATTGACGGATGGTTAAATGGATGGATGGATGGGTGACAGCGGGAATAACTGGAGCCAAAGGCAGCCTCTTTTAGAGGTTGAATGATTTTTGGATCATGTCATATGTGGGATGTTGCGCGCATATATTCTTTCTATTTTCTATTGGCACAGCCTGTTACTAAAAATGAATTGAATATTATTAGATGACTCAAAGTAAATTAATAAAAATTTGAAAACAAATGAATAATGAATAATATCGTAGAAACCAGCCTCTAAAAGCTACCCTGATCGGTTAAGCACTGGAAATGGGCTATTGAGATTGAAAAGTTTTAGTTTTGGGGTGTTGAGGGTTAAACCGCAATTAATCAATTTATTTACATTTTTTAATATGTATGTATAAATGTATAGGTATATTATAAATGTATACTATTTAATGTCTGTTTTTTGTCTATGTAATCCATCCATCCATCCATCCATTATCTTCCGGTTCTTCCTCTACTAGGGTCGCAGTGAGGTTCTCGATGTCCATCCAGGGTAAAACATCTCAGGCGCTGGGCAGATACACCCAGGACAGGGCGGCAATCATTCAATTTACCTGGAACCCATGTTTTTGGACTGTGGGAGGAAACCCGAGAACCCAGAGAATACCCACGCGGACAAAGGGAGAACATAGAAACCCCACCCAGATCGGGATTCGAATCGGGAATCCCCAGCGCTGAGAGGTGAACGTGCTAACCTCTAAACCACCATGCCTCCAGTCTACACAATCCCGTGTTTTTAACATACCATATACCACTTATAATTAGGGTATAATTTTTCAAAGAACCCTGTACGTCTAAACATTAAGAAGACCATGTCCATCATAATCCTGCATTCTTATTCTTCTGATTCTTCTTCTAGCTGTTTGACTTCAGATTTAAGAATCAGCATTAAACATTAATTTCTTCATTCAATATCTTTCGCTTTAATTTCTACTAGTGTTGCAGGGGTTTCCCAAGCCCATCCAGGGGAGAACAGGCAACTAGAACTAGGCAAATACACCCAGGACAGGGCGCCAATTTATCGCTAGGCACACTCACTTACTAAGCCACAAACACACACTACAGTAATTATAGAAGCACTTTAGAGCAGCCAATTTACCTTGAATCCATGTTTTCGGACTGTGGGAGGAAACCGGAGAAACCCAAGCGAGAATATGGAAACACCACAGGCATTAAACCTATTTGTTATTTAAAAAAAATATATCATTTGAAGTTATCTTTAAATGCTGATACCTTACAAGCTGCAAAACAAATCATTACCAAATCTTGAAAATATGAGGCATTTCAGTTTTACACAAATTCTGATCTTCAGTATTACATTTCATTTGGTCATTTAACAGACGCTTTTATCTAAAAACAACTTACAAGTATCCTAATTAAATTGTTGGGGACAGAAAACAAGGTGACATACAGAATCCCCATTGAGCAATTAAGGTATTGCTCAAGGACCCACACTGGTAACTTCAGTGGCCCTGGGATTGAAACCCACAACCCTTAGGTTGTTCGACCAGAACTCTAACCACTGAGTTACCACTCCTTGTTAGGTAGTAATTAGTTTGACTAAATTATAGAATTTGGAATGAAAATGTCTTTATTATTCAGAGGTCACCACAGCTTTGAAATCGCGTATTTGATTTGGTCAAGTGTTTTTTAAAAAAATGCCCTTCATGACATCACCCTTACCGGGCTTGGGACACAGAATATGGGGACAATTTGGAGCAATTTTTAGAACGGGGGAAGGAACCCGGAGAAAACCCATGCTGACACGGGAAAAACACGGAAACTGGTTTGAACTGGGAATCCCCAGTGCTGAGCGGCGAACATGCTAGCCACTAAGCCACCGTGCCGCCCCAACAGTGAACTCCATAATCCAGTATCTTAACCCTTGAGCACCCACTGTTCTATTTTAAAAGCATGACCTACATTATGGTTCCAAACTTTGCTGCTTTTGCATCATCAGCAAATTTAAATTATGACTAAAAGCTGAAGTAATTGAATAATGCCATTATCTGGGACATCCAGTTGCCTCATAAATTAAAAAGCAGAAGGACCCACAGCAGGGGTTGTGTATCAGGGTCACGTGCCACAGACTACTGCAGGGTTCTTTATTCTCATCCGAAAAGCTGGAGTAGTTGCAGGTTTTTGTTTCTAATGTGCAGGAACATCAGCTAAACAAAAAAAAATAGGAAGTAGCATCAAGAAAATATTACTCTGAGACAACCATCAAACACTTATTGTGAAAATGTTCGATGCAGAGAAACTTAAATACTAGATGTAAAGAATGGAAATGTGTGGGAATGTGATGAACACCTGCATAATTCAGGCTTTAATTCAGTTTTCACATTATGGTTAACTGAGGCTCATTAACTCAGACAATTAGAATCAAGAGCACTAATTTGATGACTTTATTCACCATTCAGTAAGTGTGAAGTGGTGTGAATCACAGTCTGAATAAAACACCAGTGTAATGTGTTGCCCTCATAAACTTGCATCCAGGTGGAGAGGTGATCACACTACTGCACTGTATTGGCAGGAGGAGGCTGCATCTCGACAGGGGTGTGAACCCCTTTCCTGCTGGTGTCAGCTTGAAATGGCAATATGCCTAGGCTCAGTATCAGTCTGATTAACCACTGTAATTAACTTATATAAGGAGGAGCTGGAAATGAGGGCAGCAGAGGTGCCAGGTAATCAACACTGAATCCGAACTGCCATTTCACAGCCCAGCTGTCCGCATCACCTGGCCTGCTGCGACTCGTCACAAAGGATAAATGTTCCTATCAAAAATGAAAGGTGAACAAAAGAAAGGGTACAAAAGGTGATACAGGCTAATTGCTAACTATTGGGTCCATTAAATATCCATTTTAAACGGCAATCAGTTTCGAAGCATTTATATTATATAAGATGCAAGAACTGACATTACTACTTTAAAAAAGATAAACTAAACGAATAACTAAATCTGAAAACAATTACTTGCTCAAACATTTTGTTCATTACAGGTCATCATTTTAAAATATGGAATATAAGGAAAGCTATTTGTAAAAATTTCCACTATACACATCTGATTGAGTCTGAAAGGCTTTGCAACCTGTCACCGTGACCTTTTTCTTTCATACCCTTTAATTTAGATTACTAAAGCAGTAAAATCAAGATATGTTCAGAGCCTTAAGCTACTAGCAGTACTTATTGTTTCCTCTAATTTTCACGTGAACATTTAGACCTTTGGGACCGGCTAAGGACCAAGCGTTTCTCAGCAGGGAACAAATTGAATTGTTAGAGATTTGTCTCTTTGAGCTGACTTTCACCAAATGTGTTCGCGATACAAGGGAACACGCATCATGTAGCCCATGCAAAATGCTTTTCTTAGGAAAATAACAAGCTTTAAAACATTTAAAATCAGACTATTAGATTATTATAAGATTATTGAAGTATATTTTTATGTCTTGGTTGATTATTTATTTTAAGGACTCAATGAGACTTTTTTGTCATTTGCATCACGTGGCACATGAATGAAAACAAAATAGTGGCTCATAGACCCATTATTACCCTGAGCTAATTGTATTCAAAAGTAAGATTTAAATATTATAATATAGGATAGTAAAATGTGAAATATAGAATATATAAATATAGCAGCAGTTTAAAAACATGGCAGCATTTTAAACTGTAATGTATAACATAAAAATAAAGATCTACATAAACAGTTTCCGTGTTAAAATTTATATCCTTGCTATATATTAGCTTGTGATTATATTTTCATGTGCTGAAGTTAACCAACGACTGGTTAACTTCAGCACATGAAGATATAATCTGGTGTGAAAACTCAGTGGTTAAGGTGTTGGGCTACCAATCTAAAAGTTGTGGGTTCAAATCCCGGGTCCACTAAATCTACCAATGTGGGTTCTTGAGCAAGACCCTTAACCCTCATTGCTCAAGGGATTCTATATGTAACTCTGTGTTCTGACCATAACTTTTAAGTGGGATACTTGTAAATCGCTTTGGACAAAAGCGTCTGGTAAATGTACTGATTTTCGCCTGGTTATGTTGCCATACTTAGTTTAATTTGAGCTGGTTTGGCTGTTCATGTTAATATTTGACTTTAATAGCATTAATTTTTTAAAATAAAAGAGTTAATAATTGATATGCATCCAAATTTGATGATAGTACAGATTATTTAGTCTCTGGATGTCTACTGGTGTTCAGTCTGCTATAGTGTTAAACCTCAATGACTTCTTAATGAGACCCAGTTTATCTGTAAATAATCTAGGTGTTATTACTGAATCAGATCTCTTCTGAACCTCTTAAATTTTTGAATTAGGAGTCATTGGGAAAGCAAAAGAATTGTCAACAGATCTTTGGGAAAAGGTAGTTGAACTGTATAAAATAGAAAAAGATACAAAAAGAAATCCAATGGATTGATGAAGCCAGTTAGCAGTGTTCAAACTGTGATTAACAAATGGAAATTTAGGGGCTCTGTAAAAAACAAACCACTGTCAGGTAGACCAACAAAAATTGTGGTCACGTCTACCAGGAAAATTGGTTGGTATGCAAAGAAAAACCCACAGATAACATCATCTGAAATACAGGACTCACTGAAAACTAGCAGTGTGGCTGTTTTGAGATGCACAATAGGGAGGCACTTGAAAAAAAAAATGGGCTGCATGGTCTAGTCGCCAGAAGAAAGCCAGTACTGCGCAAATGCCACAAAGTATCTCGCCTACAATACGGCAAACATCACAAAGACAAGCCTTGAAACTTCTGGAACAAGGTAATTTGGAATGATGAGACCAAAATCTAACTTTTTGGCCATAAATGTTACATTTGGACAGGTGTCAACAAACCCTAAGATGAAAGGAACACCATTCTGGAAGCTTCGCATGTACTTGGGAATTTCAACATGACAACGATCTAAAAAACTGACTATATCAGAACAAAGTAAGAGTTCTTGAGTGGCCATCTCAGTCTCCTGACCTCAATATCACTGAGCCACTCTGGGGAGATCTCAAGTGCGCAGTTCACGTCAGACAGCCCCGAAACTTAGAGGAACTTGAGGCTTTTTGCCAAGAAGAATGGGTGGCTTTAACATCTGAGGAAATAAAGAGACTCATTAACAACTACCACAAAATACTTCAAGTTGTCATTGATGTAAGAGGGGTCAATACACGGTATTAAGAATTGGGGTATGTGAACTGTGGAAGTTTTTGTTGTCATTATGGTTTCAAAAGAGAAAACGCAGTCATTTGGCAATAAATGGCTTCGCACAACCACCACTAACCATTAGTGGATTTCCTCCGGGTTCTCTGGTTTCCTCCCAAAGTCCAAAAACATTGATTCAAGGTAAATTACATGCTCTAAATTTCCCCGTATAGTGTGTGTGGCTATGTGAGTGAGTGTGTGCCCTTTGATAAATTGGCGCCCTGTCCAGGGTGTATCTGCCCAGCATTTGAGACCTTCTTCTGTGGATGGGCATGGGGTACCCCACCGCAACTTTAGATAATGGGAAAAAAGGCCAAAAAAGAGAAAATTCTGCCGGGGTATGTAAACATTTGAGGACAACTATATATATGATACAATATGCCTTTATTAATCCCACAATGAGAAAATTCAGGTGAAGAAAAATCAGAATATGAAACACATCAGGAGAGTGATAGGTGGCAACACTATAACACTATAAAGCTGCTTTGTGACAACATACCGTTGTATAAAGCACTATATAAATAAATTTCTTAAAATGACTAATCCTTGGTAACTCGATAGTGTAATGCTTAGTACACTAAACAACTGATGGTAGCATAATCATTTACTTCATAATAATAGGATTTTTATTAAATAAATCCAGGGAAATAGTTATGCAGGTACAAATCTTTAAAAGGTCCATGGTTAAATGGTGAGAACGTGTCCCTCATTCTTTAATGAGTTATTGTCCTGAGCAGACATGGTACTATTATGCATCACACGTCATGCCAGACCAATTCTGTGTTTTAACACACAAAAACCTATTATTATGGTCTTTGTTTCCAAGGCAATATGGAGGCAATTATCTCGACTGTGAGTTGACCTCTTTCAAGCAAATACCTATTAAGAAGACATTTTCCAGCAGCTTAAAGTATTAATTGTTATGTTTACTTATATGATGGGTAGTGTCTCCATTAAAATAAATATAAGATTTAAAATCAGAAGCTCAGAATAGCTCTTCTGTTTGCTTTCAATGTCTCCATCAGCACACAACGAATGTGAAGACAGTCGCTCTGTTGGGTTCCCCATGCGTATGTTCCGATTTCTCGGCTTCTATTCCATCCGTTGGTCCGGCAGTCTAATCCTTCTTATCGTAAAAGCTTTCCAACCGTATCAGCCACCAAACAGAAGCAATTGACCCAAACTGCCCTTTGTCGGTCTGTTCAATGTAATGTCTGCTCCCCTGGCAACTGACCCTTGTATTTTAGAAGGGATTCACCTGGACACCATTATAATCTTCAATACTTGATATTACAACTGTTTACTCCCCCATTTAAAAATGCGTACTGATATTAAATGAATATTTTATTGATATTTTTGTAAGCAAATCCTAAGAATAATTTTACTTGCTTTTTTGATTTGCTTACATTTGGCATCCATGTTGTTTCTGTCACTGGTACATTAATACCTGAGCAGTATAATTACAAGGAGAACAACAATTACAGCTACAAATGGCTCAAAAGATGGTTGTCTCTCTATAAACAGCATCAACCAGCATTTACCAGAAACAAGACTGACATCACCCTCTGTTGAATAAAAATGGGACCTGCAGTGGCAGGGATTTTATGAATGTACCTATTGCTTTAAGATTTAAAAATCAATCATGATTCAAATCGAAAACTAAACCTGTTAAATGTTTCCTAATGTTGTATTTTGAAATATATCTTGTTTGGTACCTAAATGCCGAAAGTCTCGTGTCTGTTTTAATAAACCAATGTGTTTACATCATTAATATGCCTCCCATGTGATCTGTTCAGTAATGAAGTATTAAAGCAGCAGGTAGTTAATTGTCTAAAGCACAACACATTGAGTGAGTAGGACATTGAGACTTAAAGGGTTAGGTTTAATCAAAGTAAACTTGTTTTGCACTGTACGTTATGTTTTGAATAAAGACTGACAATGCAAGCACACGCAGATTCACCCTCACATGGACAAGCGTGAATATGATTACATTAAAGCAATGATGCATGTTGCTGGGAATAATTTGTGCAGGGAATTATGGGCTCGGACTTTAACTATCCTTGATTTTTAAACAGTGTTTTTTGTTTAGCAATAAGTCATGTTATTGTTTTGTCTGATTAAGCCAACATTTGTTAGTAACATGAAGAGCATATACTGTATTTTACACACATTTTTTATAATCCATATTCAGGTTAAGTAAAAAAAAAAAAAAAAAAGGTTGTGTTGAAAGGATCGCACAAGAGTACTTATATGTCGACCATGCTGGCTACAACAAGGTTAGTTAAACTGCAAAGAACTATAAGTAACCTGTGAAATACTGGTGCTTTGCTGTGGGGGAGAACTTGATTACAATGTGAAAGTTGAAAGGCAATTGTTTTTGAATGAGTAACGGCTTTGTAGTTTATAGATTTAAACCAGCTGGTACCCGTTCTATGTCCAGACGACGAGCATTTCTACAGCACGTTTCATTAAAGTCACTCACTGATTTACTTTCTTCAATTCCGTCTTCATTAAAGTTTTCGGGAAGCAAAGTGGTTCTGAGGGATCAGACACATTTAGTCAGCTGTCCCCTTAATGAGTTGTAGCATGCATTACAGTATTAGCTTCACAGTAGCTGCGCCACGTCATCCCCTCCACTCTACCCGTGCGCCAATCACTATATGGCAAGCGCCTCATGTCCTCCCCTCCACTCTACCCGTGCGCCAATCACTATGCGCCAAGCTTCCCACACCTTCCCCTCCACTCTACCCGTGAGCCAATCACTATATGGCAAGCGCCTCATGTCTTCCCCTCCACTCTACCCGTGCGCCAATCACTATGCGCCAAGAGCCTCAAATCATAGCCTCCTCTCTACCCGTGCGCCAGGCGCTAATGAAATGACACACACCAAGTGCATTATATTATTTACACATAAAATAATTATAGCAAAAATACAAATAAAGTATATAAAAACACGCTTATTTTCTAATGCAATGTTGTTTCCAAATTTTAAAGCAACCAAAGAACTTTTGGAAATTTAAGATTTTGAACAAACAAAATTAAACATGCAAAAGTATAAGTGTAACTCAACTGGACACCTGACAAAAAATGAATTTACTGTGTTCATGTATCATCTCTGCAAAAACATCATTTGCTCTGAAACTGCACAGTCTTATTATAATTATTAAGCAGTAAGTGCACACACAGTCATCAGATTTAGAATACTTTATTAATACCAAATTGCAGTTTTAGTGTCAGTTTCAGTATCCGCAAATATGAACAAATTGTTTGAAACCGGAAAGTCTAATGTCAGAATGAATGTTGTACATAAAAAAACGATAATGACAAAATTAGGGAAAAAAATATGTTCTACGATTTGATTTTATTTATGAGATAAAATGTTTAATAAAAAAAAGTAAGCCCAGCTATTTGTCCCATCTATACTGAATTAAAGCAAGAAAACTTTTTTAATTCGGTTCTGCGTTCGATTCATTTAAAATATAAGACGAATGAACAAAGTGTTTCCAATTTACAGATTTAGTGGTAATATAGACGAACAGTTTGTTTTAAAGCTTTAACTCAAAATTAAATTCAAACCGAATGACGAAGCTCGATATAACCACTAGTCGGCGCCATTAAACTGTACTGCACCTTCACTATGACAGACGGCTTAAACCAGTGTTTTTTAACATTTTTGAAGCACGGCGGATTTTTTTACAACAAAAAATCATATGCATATGCACAAAGCGCTTATTATGAAATACGAATATTTTACTCATATTTCAAGCGTTCAAGCGTATAATCGACTGTTTATGTAACGGATCCATATAGTATTTTAGCGATTAGACTGAGGTAAAGCGCTTGTATTATACAAACACATAAAGCTCATAAAAACTTTCCCCCTTACTCTTCTCCTCATTGGAAAGCGTTTTGGGCGCTCTGAACGGCGCTATTTAAATCTAACATATTAATATTATTATGCCCATCCAGAGGAGAACGTATCGAGCGCTGGGCAGATACACGAACAGGATGCCAACCCATCGCTAGGCACATACACAGCCACACACACAAACATGAGAACAGTCAATTCATATTGAATCCATGTTTTTGGAACGTGTGAGGAAACCGTAGAACCCGGAGGTAACCCACTCGTACACATGGAGTACATGGAAACTCTACCCAGATTGGGATTCAAATCGGGAATCCCCAGCGCTGAGAGGCGAACATACTGAATATGGCACACCTGATGATCTTTGAATATCACTGGCATAAAAACAATAAACTCAGCAATTAATTTACATATGAAACAAATATTTATTTATCATCTTCCGTTTAATCCTGTACAAGGGTTGCAAGTGCATTCCCCATGCCCATCTAGGGGCGAACATCTCAGGCACTGGGCAAATACACCCAGGATAGGGTGCCAATATATCGCTGGGCACACACTCACTCACAGACAGACTATACAGGGCAATTTAGAGCAGTCAATTTATTTGAATCCATGTTTTCATGAGGCAGGAATCCGGAGAACCCGGAGAAAACCAACGTTGACACGGAGAGAACATGAAAAGTCCACCCAGATTGGGATTCGTACCGGCAACCCCAGCACTGAAAAGCAAACAAACTAACTGACGATCTTTGAAAATCACTGGCACAAATACAATAAACTTATCAATTAATGTACAAAAAAACAAATATAACTCATTTCATTTGATTTTAGTCATAAAAAAAAATAACAAGGGGAGGAGGAATGTTTGCCTGTCAGCGCTGGGAATCCCTGTTTGATTCCCAATCTGGGTGGAGTTTCCATGTTTTCCCTGCATCCCGTAGGTTTCCGGGTCCACAGTCCAAATACATGGATTCAAGGTAAATTGAATGGTTTAAATTGACCCTATAGTGTGTTTGTGTGTGTGACTGTATGAGTGAGTGTGTCCAGCGATAGATTGCTGCCGTCCGGGGTGTATCTGCTAAGCGCTTGAAACGTCCTCCTTAGATGGACATAGGGAAGCCCCACCACACCCTAGTAGAAGATTAAGTGGAAGATAATAAAAAAATGAACAAATAGCATCAAGTAAACTCAGAACATGGGAGTTCCCAAGTCACATTAAACACGTGCTTAAATGTCTCTGCTAAAACAGACAATGGAAGACTTTTACACCTCTACTGTTGGAATTAAAGAACGTTATCTTGCCAAATAAGCAAATCGGTGAGTGACTTTAATGAAACATGGTGTAAAAATGCGCGTACACGTTCGTCGAACGGGTGAGAAAGCTAGAAAATGTTATTGCGTTGAATCGACTCTAAAGCTTTTGAAGCGAATCAGAGTGTCGATTCAGTTTGAATTTGACTCCCAGCGCTGTGATTGGTTGACAGTAGTAAGTTAAATGGCGCCGCGCTAACTGCAAGAAATGGCCAGTTTTGAGCGAATAGAAGATTTAAGGAGCTTAAATAAAGAACTTTTGGCGAAACTTCAACTTAAAACTAACGAATTGCTGAGTTTAACGTTAGAACCAATTAAAGAAGTGGAAAATCCGCATGGTAGCATTAGCTTGGAAACGGTTTCCAGCGGCGGTCGGTCGTTAGTACACAAACAACCTCAGCGGGTTCCTTTAACCGACGGAACCTCTTTCCACCGGGTTACTGCACCTGGCACAGGACCCTCTCACCTCCAGGTTACTGCACCTGGCACAGGACCCTCTCACCACCAGGTTACTGCAGCTGGCACAGGACCCTCTCACCACCAGGTTACTGTAGCTGGCACAGGACCCTCTCACCTCCAGGTTACTGCAGCTGGTACAGGACCTTCTCACCACCAGGTTACTGCAGCTGGTACAGGACCCTCTCACCACCAGGTTACTGCAGCTGGCACAGGACCCTCTCACCACCAGGTTACTGTAGCTGGTACAGGACCCTCTCACCACCAGGTTACTGCAGCTGGCACAGGACCCTCTCACCACCAGATTGCTGCAGCTGGTACAGGACCCTCTCACCTCCAGGTTACTGCACCTGGCACAGGACCCTCTCACCTCCAGGTTACTGCACCTGGCACAGGACCCTCTCACCACCAGGTTA
>JAOUQT010002699.1:0-12551 GCA_025769995.1 Xyliphius kryptos | reverse complement strand
GTGTGTGGCTGTGTGAGTGAGTGTGTACCCAGCGATGGATTGGCGCCCCGTCCTGGGTGTATCTGCCCAGCGCCCGACAGGTTCTCCCCTGGATGAGGACCCCCGCGACCCTCATAAAGGAATAAACGGAAGATAATGAATGAATGAATGAATTTGGGGTTTTGTTCAGAATCTTCAAACTGATTTGAAAAACCAGGAACCAAAACTTTTCCATGCTGAATAGATAAATGTAGCACGTTCGCCTCTCATTGCTGGGGGTCCCCAGTTTGAATCCTGATCTGGGTGGAGTTTCCATGTTCTCCCCTATTCTCCAGTTTCCTCCAACAGTCTGAAAACATGACTTCCAGGTAAATTAAATGCTCTAAATTGTCCTGTATAGTGTGTGTTTGTGTGTGTGGATGTGTGAGTGAGTGTGTGTCCAGCAAAGTATCTGGATGTTCTCCCCTGGATGGGCATGGGGAACCCCACTGCGACCCTAGTAGAGGAATAAGCGAAAGATAATGGATGGATGGATAGATAAATGTCTGTTTGTTTGCACATTTCCCAGTTGCCTTTTTATCTCTATAAGTTAACAGTTTGTAAAACATTTCCTGTCAACACTAAGACTTGGAAAAACTCAGAAAACTCAGACTCAGCAGTTCTTTGCAATGCCAGAACATGAAATTGTCCAGCTGATAGGGCCATGTGGTCAGAAACTGACAGGTAGAGGACTCAGCAAATAGACTCTGCACAAAATGCTATGACCTACAGTTTCTAACTGTATATTAACTAAATGTACCAACAAGACAGCTCTATATAGTGATTTGACGTCTGTGAACACCGGTAAACAGGACACTTACATGAATGCACCTAATGAACCCATGCTTTTGCACCACAACTACAATGTGCTTTTGCTTTGATTAATGAGCATGAAGCAAAGTAACCGTTGTAAGGATATAACTCAGATAAAAAAGATAAATAAGCTCATTATATCATATAATAATTAATTAAATAAAATGTATAGGATCTAAAGCTTAGACTAAATATATGATTACTTTGCATTTCTTGATTTCTAGGCCATTAAAATAAATATTTTGCTTTATGCTATATCACTTGTACCATCTTATCTTTTCCTTCCTGTCTACAAAAGGCTCAGTAATGGCTTTGAGTGATACTTATTAATTTGCAGGCATTTCCTTGATGCAGAAGATGTAGAGGAGAAAATTATTCCATTAAACCATAACCCGCCCCTTCCCTGAAATCCACTACCTGTTTATTCGTTTTTCTTTAACAGACCCGCATGGATGTGGTTTCCAGTTCCTGTTGCCAATCTATTGCCCAACCCACTAATTCACCAAGCTGACTGGGGATTATGGAAGGAGAGTGAGTGAGCCAGCAGAGTTTAGAACCAGTGAACCATTGAAGAATGGAAGAATGATCTTTATTTTCACGAAAGCGTGACAGATCCGACAAAAGATGTTTACTGCATCCTTGTGAATAAGAGGAACCAATTAACGTTGTTGCTGGTACCCTGGCCTTGACGGTTCAGTGGCCGGCCTGCTGGAAGTTATGCACATTAAAGTAAGCATTAGCATGGCAATACACCTCCCAGCTAGATTGGTATCAGTGAGGAAAAGCTTTAGAATTCCTTAGTAGCAGATCTATTACTGATTTCTTTGGGCTACTTGGGTTTGTGAGAACATATAACCAGGAATATTTTTTTCGAATACGTGGAGAATAAGACACAAGTACTTATTACATTTGTGGTCTGATGTTGAGCTTATATATAAATTTAGTTGTGTGGAAAATTGTGGTATATAACACACAAAAACTGGAGGATATACATATAGATATAGCATAAATCATAAATCCCTTTATTAATTTTCTAATGTGTCTGTGGGGGTGTCCTTCAGGTTCTTTGGTTTCCTCCCACAGTCCAAAAACATGGATTCAAGGTAAATTGACTGCTCTAAATTTCCCCCATATAGTATGTGTGCCCAGTGATAAATTGGCACCCTGCTGGGGTATATGTGCCCAGTGGTTAAAACGTGGCTTGTAAATGTTGAGTAACTCAGTCTTACGTATGTTCTTGGAAAGGTCGTTCCACCATTTAGCAGTGGTGAATGAAATGGAGTGAGAATTGGCACCTCGGTGAGTTGGAATCACCAGGCGACATTGGTCACTAGAGCGAAGTGAACGAGTGGGAGTGTACCTAGTAAAGATGGACTAAAGGTAAGTGGGGGGAGAACCAGTTATTGTCCTGTAGGCCAGAGTCAGTACCTTGAACTGAATGCAAGCAGCTACAGGAAGCCAATGAAGCCAATACTGTTCCAAAGAACTTCAATCAGACGATGGCTGTTACATAAGACCCCACGTACCCGTCATGAGTTTATTCATTGTGGATCTTTAACATGAAGTTAATGTAATTCATAACATACATTATAAATCACACACACACCCTCACACATCCTTACATCCTTTCCATAATCAAAAAAGAATCAAATTTAACGGATCACAGCTCATTTGGGGTATAACATCAGTAAGCATGATGTTAGTTACAGTTTAACTTTGAGGAAGTACAGAACGGTAATAGCTTTGCTTTGTAAATGATTCTCAGACTCTCATAGCACTGTTACATGACAACAATAGTTCCATTACTGCAGTGTGACTGGTTACATGTGCTGTGGATGTAACATTATGATCCGTTTCCCCCCCAAAAAAACCCATTAGATTAGGCATTAAAAAAAATATTTAGTTTCAATTCATTCCTAATGAACCATGTTTTTTGTCAAGAAGTAAGTCTTGCTGGTGGATGAAATTTTATAAGTCCATAGTGAATTCATGAAACGGTATTGTAGATTTACCTTTTTCAATTTTATTTTATCATTTTAGCTTTTATTTCAAAAAACAACAACAGCTAAAATTTACAATAGCAAAGACACTGATATGCCTTAAAGCAAGCTGCGTAACGTGTGGCTGACATTGCCAAAGATCTCTAAAATAGGGCTCAATGTGTTTTTCGCATGTGAGTGTGAGTGCCTTTGCATGTGTCTGTACTTATAATAAAAGATTCAAGGCAGCTTTATTATCATCTTTAATCTTATTATGATCTTCAATCACATGTGGCAAGGATGAAATTATGGCCCACGGACTCAGTTAAACCTGTTCTATGAAACTTGTATTTAAAAAAAAAAAAGTAAAACATAAAATATAAATATAGAAATGTACAATACATTAAATATACAGTATATATAAACAAATAAATATAATCATGGCAGCGTTTAAGATTCATTCATTCATTATCTTCCGCTTAAACTTCTACTAGAGTCGCGGGAGGTTCCCCACGCACATCCAGGGGAAAACGTCTCGAGGGCTTGGCAGATACACCCAGGACAGGGCACCAATCTATCGCTGGGCACACACTCACACAGCCACACATACAAACTATGCGGGAAATTTAGAGTACTCAATTTACCTTGAATCCATGTTTTTGGACTGTGGGAAGAAACCGGCGAACCCGGAGAAAACCCCCCAAATTGAATGCTCTGAATTGCCCTGTATAGTTGTGTGTTTGTGTCTGTGGCTGTGTGAGTGAGTGTGTAACCAGCGATGGATTGGCGCCCTGTCCTGGGTGTATCTGCCCAGCGCCCGAGACGTTCTCTCCTGGATGGGTATGGGGAAGCCCCCCGCGACCCTCATAAAGGAATAAGCGGAAGATAATGAATGAATGAATGAATATCTATACTTTGTAATTTGTTAATTTACTCTAAATACAAACGAAAAACTTACAGGTGAATAGCATACATAAAATACAGTACATTCTGCAATTTTCCTTGGGGATTAATAAAGTATTCTGCTTTTGATTCTGACATAAGAATATTAGGTCAGGTTTAGTCTACTCTTCCTACAGACTGTCCTTAGCTCAGCTAAATGCGTGTCAGCCCTCTTGACAGCAGGCAGATTATAAAAGTGTGATTAAGTTTCACCAAGTGTTTACGAATAACTATATTTTGACCTCCATATGTTCATCATGGTACAAGTAAATAAACACCTAGAGGTTAGGCTTATTTTTTCAACTTATGTCCTTTTTATCGGTCCTGGTTTAATAAATTGTACTGCAGTCAAGCTATCACTGCTTTAGTGATTTGCTCTGATTTCTGGCATATTATTTAAGTACCAGTCAGGCAACTCCATGTTATAAATCTAGTTCTTTCACAGGCAAATGTCTTTTCTTATGCGGGTCTTCACAGTATATGTGCACTGGAATGCAACCACACAACTTGGAGGGAACAGTAAAAACAACCCATTCTTGTTTGCAAAGACAAATCTATTGGTGGACACATTTTATGCTTTTATTTACATAAAAAAAAAAAATCGCCTAAAACATAAATCCTTACATTGGACAAAAATAATAAAATTAAAAAACTTGACCTAGACTTTAAAAATTAAAACAAAATTATTACACTGTAAACATAAAAAAATTAAAGTAACAATTCAGTTTTTATGACATTTTAGAAATGTTTTTCAGACATTCTGAAACGATATCTCACATTACAGTGCCCTCCATAATTATTGGCACCACTAGTTAAAATATTTTAAAAGCCTTAAAATACATTTTTTTTTATTGTAGACGCATAATCTCAATCCGCAAAAATAGAAACCAAGAGCTTTGGTAAGATAAGACCAAGATAGAGCTTTTTGGCAACACTCTATGTGGGTCTGGTGTAACACCAAGGATGAGTATGCAGAAAAACACCTCATGACCACAGTTAAGTATGAAAGAGGATCAGTGATGCTGTGGGCCTGTTTCTCCTTCAATGTACCTGAGAACCTTGTAAGGATTCATGGGTTTATGATAACCTTTTTTAAAATAAGGACATTTTTAATCAGAATCTGGTGGCCTCTGCCCCAAGATGGGTTGTCACTGGGTCTTTTAGCAAGATGATGACCTAAACATGTGGCCAAAGCTACTCAAACATGGTTCACAAGGAACAAAATAAAGATCTTCTTATGGCCATCAGTCCCCAGACCAATACAACTCATTAGAACACAATAGAAATTGATGTTTGCATATCATTTTTAAAATAATAATAACATTACAAGCTAGGGCTGGGATGATATGGCCTAAAATCACTATTGCGATATTTTGAGCAGTTCACCTCTATAACAATAAATGGACGATAATTTTAATACACACATACTCCAAAAATAAAGGATGTATAAGGCCAACATAAATACTTCACAGCCATATTGGTTCCCTTTTTATTCCCATGAAGTCACATAGTCACGTAACTACCCTACAGAGAGCACAGAGATCTTAAAGTAACGTGAATGTAGCCAACAAAAAAAGACAAAACAAATTTTCTTTACATTTTTTTAAGATAGCAAAAATACCGATATGAGTGAGGTGATTTATTAGATCAGACCTAAAGGCAGCTTTACCGGCCTTTATTTACTCCTTTAAAAGGCAATGTTTTTAAGCAGTATATAAAAGATTTATTTTAGGTATATATCCCAGGCCTATTAGAAGACAAAGAACACTTCTTAACTAGGGATGCAAATAATTATGAAGAGCACTGTATATACACCTATAATCAAATCAAATAAATTCAATAAAAAAACGTAACTGACTGACCGTATTATTGGTCACAAAAAATTGGGCAAAAACATTTATGGAAACATTTATGTCTTGTACATCCAAGTACAACTGCCCACCATCAGATTGCTTGAAAAATGTTTGCTGACAATCACAACTGCTCCTGCTACGCTGTCTTAGTGTTAGCCAAATTCTCAGCAGGCATTGTGTACATGTGCATGCATGTGTGTGCTTGAGAGAAAGCGGGGGATGAAAACCAGACTGCTGTGCCTGTGTGTAATCTAATCCAGACAAACATACAGGCAGAGCAGTATAACCATTGTGCTTGTGCTCATGGGAACAGGTATAGTTTAAAATTCCACACATTTATGCCTGTTTTGCAACTTCAAGATCATATTAATATTTTATCTGTCCATGTACTTTTGAAAAGCTTTTTGCTCATCTACAGTCAAAGTTGTAAACATTACCTTAACATATCCAACTGTCGATTCAAGAATAAAGAGACTGCATTTTATTACTTGACTTAGAATGTATTTAGATACACTGTTGGCCATAAAAATGTTGCTAAGCATATTTAACTGGATTTAACTTAGCAAATAGGTAAGAGCGCCTCCTATCAGATAATTACAATATGGGTGATTGTGTTTCAGCTGCAGCAAGTTATTAATCCTAACTGATGCAGGAAGTAGCTTCCCATTTGTGGAAAGACACATCCTGTGGTTGTGTAAAAAAATGCTCATCTGTTTCTGAAGGGCCAAATTATTGGCATGCATAAGGTAAAAAAACATCTAAGCTGATGCGGAAACTAGTAAACTGTGTTATAAACTGTGCAGCAATCGCTTCAGCTTGCTCTTTGGGGGTTCAGGGTCATAACATTGCTTTGTGACAACGCACTGTTGTAAAAAACTCTATATAATTAAATTAGTTAAACTCCAACACATTACTAAAAAAGGAACTGTGAACTCCACTGAAGTGATGCCTAGTGCCTGCCATACAAGCATGTAGTGGCAGTGCTAAGCTCTGTGGTTGCTGCAGTTGGTCATGACAGGACATAAACAAACTAAACAACCATGTTATTCCATTAATGATTTAATAGCAGAGGAATATTCCAAAGACAAAACTGATTCATGGAGCTCAAATTGTGAAAGAGTAGTTCGGGGAACATGAGACATAATTTTTATACATTGATTGGCCACCACAGAGGCCAGACCTGAACTACACTGAGCACTGAGTATCTTTCAGGTTTGCTGAAGAAGAATTTACACAGTGGTCCAAGTATACCGTTACAAAACTGGATGTTGGGGAAAAAATGAATGCAACTCTGAATAGAAATAAAATTAACGACATTGCAAAAACTAATGGAAACAATGCCACAGTGAATGTTTGCTGTAACCAAAACCAAATGTGATCCAATAAAATATTACAATAAAATATTATAAATTATCCGATAAAATATTACTTTTTGGTGGCCAGGCAGTAAATCTATATACATAAAAGACTAAGTCACTGAACCATAAGATGCACATGATAAAGCACGATGAATCATAAAACACACGCGATGGGCCACACACCCTTTTTCCCTGTCAAAAGCCCTTGTTTCCTTACATAGCCACTACTTCACATGATTTTCCTTAAATGTTTAAAAAAAAATCAGGTAACTGTTTGTTTCTATCAGTCGCATATATCTGTAAAAACCTCAATAACTGTTGCTCTCGAACTTTGCAACATGGCTATAACCTTCGTTTGCCAACATTAGGATACTTTTGGAAATGTGTGATTTGTTGTTCTCTGTCATGGACGTATAGTTATACAGTCTACTTAACAATTTGGTGACTACACAAATACTTCCAGGGTTTATGGTGGCGAGGCAGAAAACCAGCAACGTTATACTGTGAAAGTGCTTAATTATTCAGCGTATGCTACGTCGCGGGTCGAGTTAGTAATATTAATATAAGATTAAATGAAACAGCCAGGCAAGTCCAAAAGAACTAAAAAAAATTGTTACCCAATTAGACAACACCATGTTTCATGTCTCTCGTTAATGTTTAGTATAAAGTTGAACAATTTGTATCTGGCTGATCTTTGTCAAAATGTATGCGATTTCACTGATTTACAAACGAGAGTTGAAAAGTGTTGGATGACAGAAGCACTACAGATTTAAAAGATGTAGTTTGAACATTGTTTAAATGGTGGTTTAAGCAATCTGAACAAATTATTTTTAATATAGTTAAATTAGGCTTAACTAAATGTGTTCATGCATTTTATTGTCGATTGTCTTTGTCCAGATGCAATCTCAATTTTTAAGATATAGAGACCAGACGACTGTGATGATCAAAGCCGTGGATATTATACTTTTCCTTCTATAACAACTGGTTAAAATAAATGGATTCTGTATATGTAGGTAAGCTGACGCATGAAAATATTTGTATCAAGTTAATAATATTTTTCGGTGGCTGTACTTGGTAACTGGATAATTTAAGTTCTGCATGGTGTGAAATCTTAATTTAAGAAAATACAGATTTATTACAGGCCTTTTTCTAACTATAATTTAAATGTAAAAAGATCTTTAGTACATGTCTTTGTTTGAGGCTTTTTGCTTAAAAACATTGCCTTTTAAAGGAGTAAATAAAGGCCGGTAAAGCTGCCTTTAGGTCTGATCTAATAAATCACCTATTTGGTTTATTAGTGTATATAGACAAAAAATTGTAAAAGTTGTGGGTACCAATTCTTTTGACTGCATTTGTACACACTATTAAAAAAACAATGTGAAGCTGTTATGTAACTGCAAGTAAAAAAGGAACTTGTATAAAATTGCTGCACTCCATGATACTGTACACGTGTTCCTACCACAAAGATATTTTGTCATCTGTATTTCCGGCCTGCATCCAGTAACAACAGCACACCTTGTTTTTATAGAAACCATTACAATACACAAGGTTAGTTACATTTATCCTCATATTAATGACACTGTATTATTATTGTTACAGCACTTAAGTCATTTTTTAATCAATAAACAAATATTGTACATTTAAATAACTCTTGTGAACTCACATTTTAGTAATGACTATGTACCGTATGTTGTTTCCGTTAATTAAATTCCAATTAGTAATCATCCACAGCAACATACTCAATTTCCCTTCCCAGATTAACTATGTTAATTTAATTTCCTGGTTAGTGCAGTAAAGCAAATCAAACTGCCTTTGTACAGGCAATAACAATGGCAATAATATTTTTCAGTCCTTGGTTCTATTTTAACAACAAGGCGGTTCCTTATTGTGCTTTAATACAATTTACAACATTGCCGAGGCGGTGGCTGACAGTCATATGAGTTAAAGACTTTGAAGAAGTGAAACCTGGTGTGAAATCTTTTCCATGGAGTTAAGAGTTTAAGAAGTTATGCATGTGCAGTAACTAAGCAAGCAAGTAAGATAAGCTTCTCATCAAAGATGAATACTTTGGCAGGTATTATAGTGCTGATAATAGGCAACATGCTATATATGAGCTTATACTGCACGTATATTATCATTATATTGTATTATATTAAATGTCTTTCTAATGGAAATGGAAAATGATAAGCGTTCTTGAAATGACAAAGCAGAAGCACAGGGCATAATACATTCATGAGGGCTGATGTGGATGAAATTTGTGTACTGACCATTGGGGTTTTATTTTATTAATGAAAAAACAAAAAAAAGTGGACAAAAAATGGCGTTATCAAAAAATCTCATATGAAAAGTTGAGAGAAAAAAATAAGATCTTTCTTGAAGAGTGGACAGAGAAATATGCCTTCATCCTCCCATTTTATTAATGCAAAGCCCAGGTCTGATCTGTAACGAGGGGACTCTGCAATATCAGGCGGCACCATGAAACAAAGCATACTTGTTTAGGTGCAAGGATGTCTGGTCTGTTTAAAAGAAGTGCTGTTTTAATTTCCACAATAATATGACAATGTGTTTTAAGAACTAGTTTGGATTTCAGTACCAGGGGTGTCCACTGACTTAATTTGTTTTTGCATGTTAAGCAATAATGCTACACATCGCTAATGTGCTGAGTCACCCTCGTATCCAGATGAAACAAATAAGCATTATTAGACTGAATATATGTTTACATTTTGGAGTATAAAGTATCTTAATACTAAAGACTGAAGACTAGTCCACACATGGCTGGGTAGTTAAAAAAAAAAAAAACATATCTCCCCCACATAGTTTTTAAAAATAATATCATACACACAGGGATCATTTTAAAAAAAGGTTTTATCCACATGAACACGTACAAATACGTCAGTGAGCGTTGTCATAAACACACCAAAGCGCATAGATGTCAGTGTAACATAAAGCTAAAATCTGTCAGCCAATCAGAATCCCTTAAAACGAACACCCAAACCTCCAAGTTCTCCTTTTCCTGTGCTCCTCAATGCACTGTAACAATTTGGTTTTTAAAAGTAAACGAGCAAAAATCATCTGAATTGACATAATAATCTGCAAGTCTCCGGTAGCATTCATTTTCTTCAAACGCAAACTCAACAGTCACGTGTGACATCTTCGTCGCATTATTTGTCGCAAACAGTGACGTTTAGGACCCTAAAACGCCGTTTTCACAAGTACATGAACAGAGTTTTCCAAAAGTTTTTATGAATAATCATTTTTGGTGATGTAAAACTACTTTTTAATGTGGATACTTGGCCCAAACGCATAAAAATTTATTTGTTTTTCCAGATGCCCGATGTGTGACTGGGTCTGACAGGCCAATTTTATCTTATTTTTTTCATTATCATTCATTATACTTCAAACAACTTCATGGGCCAGATGTGTCATGCTTGGCCTCCTACTGCCAACCTATGAAATAGAGCAACAAATGTGTGCCAATGCCAAATGTTCCTTAATATGTATTTTACATAATAATAAAACAAAATCTGTATTAATCCAATCCAAAAACTGCAAAAATTTCAGTTTGTGCCTTTAGACACGTTATAGTAAAAAAAAAATTGCTATGTACTCATAACAATATGTTTCAAATGATGCTAAATTTATGCGGCAATGTAAAAAAAACATCATCCATACTACACTTTGAGCAATATGATAAAGGTTAACCGTACACTTTATAATAAAAAAATTAGGTCCTACAGTCTGCCCCATCACGAATGAGGTACACTATTATATTTTTTGTGTGCAAAGATAAAATCATAAGGTTTAAAATGTCTGATATAAAACTCTAAACATTTATTGTCTTACTGTTAGAAATCATCATTTAAAAATTCGGCCTTTTTTTTCTTACATGAAGAGGCATTAATTAGATTGCAGTTAGATCAGCAGATTTGCTTAGTGTGCAAATTTACCCACAAGATTTTGAAAAAGGAAATGAAACGAGAAAAAAGCTTTACCATATTTTTTTTTTTGGGACTTTTTGACTTTCTTTTGGACATACAGTGTGTTTAGGATACGATGGGTAGAACATCTCCAAATTTCTGGATCCTGGTGTATGGATCTCACTTTTAAGATAAATATACAAATTAAATATATGTCGTTTTTATTATTTTTTTATTTATACTTTTAAGTGTTTTTGTTTTAAAATAAATAGAAGAATACATATTTACATTTAGTGAAACCTGCAACAGCCCATGTTTAATAAAACCATCTACAGACCATTAACAAAACCGAAAAATCATAGTTTACTTTTAACTTTAACAATAGAAATTTCTCAGACATACTGCTAAACAAAAGTATGTTTATGTGGCTCAGAAAACCCCTGAATGTGGTCTTAGTGATTGAATCTCAAAACATTCGTAATGCACTTTGGATGCATTTACACCTGTACACAGTCTACTTCTGAATTCCTCATAACACCAGATGTAAATAGGACCACAATCATTTTCTACTTATAATGGTAAAATGTTTTCTGCTCAAGTTAATCTGTTATATTAAAGTATTTGTCTCAAATCATTAGCTTATCTATGTACATATTAACAAAAACCATCCAACATGTAAACTAAATGCTGATACTATTCATTTTTCAAAAATAAAAAACTAGGGCCTAAAATTATTGTTTGCTAAATGGTTGCTATAAATATATTATTTATAGTATTTTGTCTGCAAGTCAAGACATGTTACAGAAATGCATTGTGTGGAAGATTTAATGTTGTAATCATTTTCAGATTAAGTAAAAGCCACTTCAATTACTCCACTTACTCCATTAAATCCTTCTCTTCTGAACTGTAGAATTAATGAGTGGAACCTGGAATGCAGACCACATTCAATTTCTGATTTTTCCTCAAACAATTGTACATACACAATTTGCGATGTAAGAAACTTATTTATTAGCTATTTCTTTTATTTAAATAATATTTAGGAATTGACTTTAGGAAATATTATCATGTTTGGCAACCAATTTTTATGGTTTATGGTTTAACTTTTATGCTAAAGGACATTAGGCTGCTTGGTCTGTTTGCGGTGGGCTGGGGCTTTTTCAGGGAAATTGACCGACCTTGCCTTAGAGAGATGAAATTAAAAACCAGACCTTGTGAAAGACAGAGGCTATGAAAGTCTGAATAAAATAAAAACACCACATAACTGCCAGTGGAACACGAGTGCAGTGGGAGGACGGGGAAAAATACGCTCTGTCAAGATCCAAACAGAAAGATATGAAAAAAACTTTGGCATCTTACATTCTCTACATTTCGGAGTATGTATGTATGCTGACACATTTTTTTCCCAACGCCACAATATTAACGTAACTGCTCCTACTACCAGATGCCGTCCACAAAAATAATCCATGTATGGCAATGAGTTACTAGCCATTTAAAAGATGAAGGACTAAATCTATCTCTCTTTGTTGTTTTTTTTTTTTTTTTAATAAAAAGTTAAATAGGCGGGGCCGCACGGTGGCGTAGTGGGTAGCACGACCGCCTCTCAGCGCTGGGGGTTCCTGGTTCGAATCCCTATCTGGGTGGAGTTTGCATGTTCTCCCCGTGTATGCGTGG
>JAOUQT010002688.1:0-12551 GCA_025769995.1 Xyliphius kryptos | reverse complement strand
GGATTTCCCATACCCCTGATATTCCAACTTACAAATCTGACCGGTGTGCCTGACCCAGCCTTGCTGGGATCTATATTCTTATTAGCCATTTAATTGAAAAAGAAAGTGTGAGTGGTCGCAGAGCGCCGAGGTGGGACCCCCTCCCCCCAAAATACCCCTAAACACAAATACACCCAAAGTCTCCATTAAACCAAAAAACAAAGGAGACAGCAGTGTTTCCAAAAAAACAAAAAAGTTAACCAGAGTAATAATAGGTTAACCGGAGACTACCGACTGTGCAGAGCTACGAACAAGAAAAAAAAAGTGTTCCATCGCCCCCCACCGATTTTACCTACTGAAAAACAAAATGCGCAGCATAATAATAACACTGAAATAACACACCTTACCAATTAATCATTAATCTAATAGTCAATAGTGAACGTTAGTTATATGTTCTGTAAACCCCAACTCGTGTAATAAACCAGTTATTGCAAACTGAACCCGCTCAGTACAGCAGAGTGGAGATCGCCTCAGAGCTGAACAATAAACATTTAAGGCTTGTGCGCTCGCAAACTTTGAATGTTAAGAAAGCACAAATTAGACTGTGAAAGTTCACCCAGAAATCAGGGTTTTCACATAGACACTGGCTTCCTCCGCTGAAGTGAAGTTTTTCTCGACTCTGTTGTAAGTAATGCGGAGTCGCGCTGGATGAATCAGGCCGTACCGCCCGCCCTTGATGCCGCGACGCTGCCGCTTCACCTCGGTGAACGCCGCCCGAGCCTGGGCTATCTTGGCTGTGTAGTCTGGGAAGACTGAGATGTGCGAGTCACCGATTTTAATTTGACGGAGCTCTCTGGCGCGGCGCAAAATATCGACACACTAACTGTGGTAGTGAAAACTACACACAATCACTCGTGGTCGCTCACCGGACCCTGGAACAGGTCACAGAGTCCGGTGGAAACCGTCCAGAAGCGGCTCCTTCTCCAAACCGAACACCCGCTTCAGCAAATCGGCCACAGCAGTGACAGAGCTCGAGTCGGGCCCCTCAGGCACTCCAACTATTCTATTGTTGTTGCGCCGCGACCGGGACTCCAGATCCTCACATTTAGCTTCCAACTTAGTTACACAGGATGTGGGATGGGCAATGGCAGCTTTCATCTCCGTAACCTCATCAGTGCATATCGTAAGCGCCTGCTCCATCTCCCCAACCGTACTCTGTTGTTTTTGACACGGTGGCGTTGGTAGCAGCTTTATCGCTGGCCAGCTGAGTCTTCACCGCCTGCAGGTCCAGTTTAATAGATATTAAAGCTTCACCGAGAGCATCTTGGAGTTCCTTTTTAAATATCTCGGCGATGTCCTTTCTCAATGAGGCCAATACCTCCAACTTAAGGGCAGTGGTGTCAGGAACGGCCTGTACCGACTCGGCCGAAGGCCCCTCTGCAATTGCGTCTGAATGGTACTACGAGTCTTGGAGCCCCTTCCAGTCATTTTACGAGTACAGAAATTAAAGAGTTTACAGAGTTCCCAACCAAAGTGACCACGGAGTACCTTAAGGCTATATGTGCAGCCGAAAAGCACTAATAAATTACAATTTTAATCAAAATCGGCAGGAGCGTCGAAGCTCACGTCTCACTCCATTATGGCTCAGCAGCGCCCTTGTGGAAAAACTTTCCTAAGATTTTTTAAGTGAACTTTACTCCACATTATTTTCAGTGTAGGGTTGCCACCCTAATGCAGACCTGAACTGATAAACTATTGGGAACTATTTAATTTTCACTGTTCATTTTAAAAAGCAATTTCTGTACAGTACACACTTTGCTGTGCAATAAACTGCAGACCAATCACCAGATGCGCTCCACTCTCATTTCTTTCTTCTTCCCACGGGTAGTTTAAAACCAACGTTTCATATTTTTCGAAACCGTGGGGATAATTAAAACCAGCAATGTGAAGCACTCCTACGAAACAAATCACAGAGCTTTAGCGTGAGCACTTAGTGAACTTAAATATGAACTAAAAATAAAAGATCTAATAGCTAGTATGATCACCAAAAACCTCACACATTCAGTCACTGCCCAACAACCTGCTAATGAATGTTCCTTTAAAGTCGTTTGGACTTTGTGTCAACATAAAAACATTTACTGAGCACCTTTACGTGTGTGAGAATGGCCCTGCCAGCATTTCAGCTGTTGGGTATTTTCTTTTTAGTGCATTTAAAATATAATTGTTAAACTCTAAAACTGCTTGACTGCATAATTAGACAAAACTGTGGTGAGCGGATACAGGGGGAGGTCATGCTGATACTCCGATGATGTTAGACAAAACAGCCATGATTAAAACAACCTCTCGGGGATAGAGAACAAAAACATTAAACAAATTGAGAGACAAGCAATTCCAGCAAGATTCTCCTGGAAGAGATTTTCACCTTAAACGGGAGAGGGGCAACTGGGCAACTTCCTTCTGAATATGAGATAATTACCTTGAATGCTTAGCATAAAAGAGGGAGTCAGAGACGAGGATTTTTGAAGAAACATAGATTCATAGAATCGAGGCGGGCAAGCTGCTGCTCTGTGTGGTCTTACCAGGTCTGCTTAATAAATATGATATTTGTTCAATTTCTGAAGTGTCCATCTCTCTCCTTTCAAAACAGCACGCGAACAGTTTTGTCCAACACAGCCCAGATTTTAAGTTCTGGCAGGACAACCAAGAGCTCACTTCTCTCACTAAACAATAGAAAGTATGAGAGAGGATTACAGGGAAATAAACTGTTATATTTAAATGTAGTTTACCAGAATTTTATTAATTAAATGAAATTTTTAGTTAAATTTCTATTGATTTAGCTCCTGTTTTTACATGTGGCTTTTTCTAAATAATCCATTCAGCTTAACATTTTAACATTTAAAACTATAAATATTATTTAAATACTAAATACACTCTGACTCATTTACTGCACTCTAGTGATGAATGTTGCCTGGTGATACCAGTTCACCGCTCAGGCGCTAATTCTCACTCCATAATATTAAAATGGTGAAATGACCTTCCCAACACTATCCGTAAGGCTGAGTCACTTAGTATCTTTAAGAAACTTCTCAAAACACACCTCTTCCACATACACTTGCAATATATATATTTTTTAAATGCGCAGGGTTGATGGTACTACAGTGTAGCTGGTCTTTTCTAAACTACTGACTTATCTCATTTGTAAGTCTTTTTGGATAAAAGTGTCTGTTAATTGACTAAATGTACAACCCCTGGCAAAAAGTATGGAATCACCAGTCTGGGACGAGCACTTATTCAGACATTTTATTCTGTAGAACAAACTCAGAACATAATGCAATAATAAGGTCATTCCCAAGTGCAATTTGTTGGCTTTTAGAAACACATAAAGAAATAAAAAAAAAACATTGTGGAAACAAAGTAAACATTACTTTTATTGAGCAAGCACGGGGAAAAATATGGAATCACTCAATTTTGAGGAAAAAAAAAAAAAGGTAGAAAATAAGGACACACCAAGTCAATTTTCTTTCCCTAAATGGACACTTGCCTCAGATTAGATCTGCTTGTTAGTTTGCAGTTAAAAACACCTGCAGTCATAACACTTTGGAGGGCTGCTGGACGAAGTGGAGTGGCAAGGACCATGGCTCCAACAAGAGAAATGTAACTCTTCACACATGGTTGTGGTCTGTTCACAGTCAGCTGTATCCGAGATATGGACCAAATACAAACAGCATGGTTGTGAAAGCCAAGCCTACTGGTAGACCAAGAAAGACCTCAAAGCGTCAAGACAAAGAACTTTGAAGGTCATTTGTCTTGAAAACCGAAAAAGTACAACTAAACAGATGAGGCATAAATGAGAGGAAGCTGGAGCCAATGTATATGAAACCGTAAGAAATCGCCTTAAAGAAATGGGATTTCAATACAGGAAAGCTAAAAGAAAACCATAATTGACACCTAAACAGAAAATAACAAGACGACAATGGGCTAGAGAGGGGCAATCATGGACTGTGGATGACTGGATAAAAATTATCTTCAGTGATGAGTCAAGAATCTTTATGAAGAGGACTGCTTGAAGAAAACAACCAAATTTCCACAGTCCTTGATGATATGGGGCTGCATGTCAGGCAAAGGCACTGGGGAGATTACTGTGGTTAGTTCTCCTGTCAATGCGCAGGTTTACATTGACATTTCAATTGAACAGACGTTTAGAGATGATGAAATAATTTTCCAAGATGACAACGCATCGTGCCATAGGGCAAAAACAGTAAAGGCATTCCTTGGAGAAAGACACATTCAGTCAATGTCGTGGCCTGCAAATAGTGGTGGAAACTGAAAAATAAAAAAGGTCCACAAGAAGGCTCCGACCTGCAAAGCTGATCTGGCAACTGCTATCAAAAAGAGTTGGCACCAAATTGATTACGAATACTGTCACTTATCAAGTCCATGCCTCAGAGACTGCAAGCCAATATAAGAGCAAAAGGTGGTGCAACTAAATACTAGTGATGTATTTTGAATGTTCTTTTGTTTATCTGTTTTTCATGATTCCATTTTTTTTCCTCAGAAATGAGTGATTCCGTTTTTTTTTTCTGTGCTGGGTCAATAAAAGTAACATTCACTGACTTCTATTTCTTTGAGTGTTCCTAAAAGCCAACAAGTTGCACTTTGGAATGACGTTATTATTGTATCATGTTTTTGATCTGAGTTTGTTCTACAGAATAAAATGTCTGAATGAGTGCTCATCTAAGACTGATGATTCCATACTTTTTGCCAGGGGTTGTGTAGGTATTTAAATACATTAAATGATATTTTTTATTTGTTTTGTATTTTATTGGTTTAATATATTTGTTTGTTGTTTAATTTTTTTTTAGATTTTTGAGAAATACGGTGTTAAGTGATCATTACATAAATTATATTATTAATGTGGTTTAACTGTTTGGATGACCTGACAGCCTTTCAGTCAGATGACAAATATTGCAAATAACAATTTGTCATCCCACTCTTTCCCTGTAGGTTTTTACAGATATTTATGCACTTACATTTACATAAAGTTCTTAATTTATTTAAGGTCATTGTGGATGATTTCATGTATAATATAATTACCTGCACTTCATAAGAAAATGTGTTTATTGGTAATAAAGCATTTTAAGCTTTAAATACGACTTATTGCTTTCTTGATCCTTAACCAACAACACCACACACATAATAAATCAAAGCACTGCTGCGGACATTTATCCTTATAGGAGTTGGGCCTGTGCTGGTCATGGCCCACAAGAGCCATGGGGGATGTTCTTTATTTTTATTTCAGAAAGGTGGCAACCCCACACATTTACACACTGTGAGTTGTCACAGCTATTTAGTCACATCTGAGGATCCTTGTCGTCACCATCTCTCTCCATTCACAAACTGGACACAATCACGTCTCGATTAATAGATGTTAAACTATCACAGCTGGAAAAGGAGGGGACATCTTGCATGCAAACCGAGTAGTGTGTGGTACGTTGGGCAAATTCAGAAAATGCTTTTAGACTTTAAACATTTACTCATTTATTAACCGCCGCTTAATCCTTAATCCATGCCCATCCAGGTAAAAATGTCTCCGGCGCTGGGAAGAAACAACCAGGTCAATCTATTGCTGGGCACACTCACTCACAAAGCCACACACACAAGCTATTTGAGGCAATTTAGAGCATTCAATTTACCTTGAATCCATATTTTTGGACTGACTCGATTTCTTGCAGGAGGCTTCCTTGTTCTTGTGAGGGGGTGGGTAAACTATGGCCAGATTTGATCTGTAAGATCTGGCCTGGCGAACTTCCAAACTCTATAATTGAAATATTAAATTACAATTAATTATAACCTGGAGAAAACCCACACGGACATGGAGAGAATGTGGAAACTCCAGATTGGGATTCGAACCTGAGGCGAATGTGATAAGCACTAAGCCACCATGCTGCCCACATTACACATCGTTTATTTTTTCTTTTGTTTTTTGCTTTTAAACATTACAGTATGAAAAAAAGTAAAGAATATATAAATTCATACATACAAAAAAAAAAAAGAAAAAAAAAAGTCATAAATATTTTAAAATAAATACATGTATACAGTGGTGTAAAAGGAGTGTTTGCCCCTTCCTCATTTCTTGTTTTTTTGCATGTTTGTCACACTTAAGTGTTTCGGAACATCAAACCAATTTAAATAGTACTCAAAGACAACACAAGGAAACACAAAATGCAATTTGTAAATGAAGTTGTTTGTTATTAAGGGAGAAAAAAAATCCAAACCTACATGGCCCTGTGTGGAAAAGTGACCAATAATAGGTTGGGCCACCCTTAGCAGCAATCAAACTGCAACCAAGCAATTGCAAGAGTCTTTTAAAGCGGTCTGGAGGAATTTGGGCCCACTCATCTTTGCAGAAATGTTCTGATTTAGTTACATTAAAGGGTTTTTGACCATAAATGGCTTTTTTAATGTCATGCCACAACATCTCAATTGGATTCAGGTCAGGACTTTGACTAGGCCACTCAAGTCTTCATTTTGTTTTACTTCAGCCATTCAGAGGTGGACTTTCTGGTGTGTTTTGGATCATTGTCCTGCTGCAGTGCCCAAGTTTGTTTCAGCTTGAGGTCACAAACAGATGGTTGGACATTCTCCTTCAGGATCTCTTGGTAGACAGAATTCATAGTTCCATTTATCACAGCAAGTCTTCCAGGTCCTGACCCAGCAAAACAGCCCCAGACCAGCACACTACCAACACCGTATTTTACAGTGGGTTTTATGTTCTTTTTCCGTAATGCAGTCTCATTAGTCCACAGAATGTTTTCCCACAAGTCTTGGGGACTCTTGGAACTCTGCCATGCAGGCCATTTTTTTGCCCAGTTTCTTTCTGATGGTGGAGACATGAACTCTGACCTTAACAGAAGCAAGTGAGGCCTGCAATTCTTTGGATGTTGTTGTTGGGTCTTTTGCGACCTCTTGGATGAGTTGGTGCTGCACTCTTGCAGTAATTTTGGGCGGCTTCCCATGTTTACCACTGTTCCATGTCTTTGCCATTTGTGGATAATGGTGCTCACTGGGGTTCACTGGATTCCCAAAGCTTTGGAAATGGCTTTATAACCCTTTCCAGAGTGATAGATCTCAATTACTTTCTTTCTAAGGGGCAAACACTCTTTCACACCACTGTATGTGTGTGATTCAGCTCTGTATGTTAGCTGTCTGTGATTTTAAATTTGTCTTCTGCTATAAATCTGTCACTTCATCCTGTTTTTTCTTCTCTTTGGACTCTGCGCTCCTTCCATCATCCTGTTCGTCTATATCTGCATCTCTCTGTCAGGACTAGGACGCAGTCATGCACCGAAGCTGTGGTGACCAAAATGTATGTCAGCTGATCACAGGTCACTTTGTGACATATTAAAACAAGTCAGAAATAGAGTTTGTAAAAAAAACAAGTTATTTAAGTGTGTCTAGGAAAGTGTGACTAATTAATCCTGGTTTCCATGGTTACATAATCCATTTAAATTCCCAATCCATTGTAAAATCCATTGTTTTTTTGTAAGTTTAAACTGTGCCAATCAAATAATATGTACTGAGTAACTCACAATTACATTATTTTTGTAGCCCTCCCGCTCTGCCACCCAAAAAGCGTCAATCTGCCCCCTCCCCTACCCGGGTCGCCGTTGTAGCACCTATGAGTAGGACAAGCTGCTGCCTCGGTCTGCCACCCGAAACCCTCAAACAGGTATCGACAGCCACTATAACCCCTTAATATCTGCTTTGATGACTTTTACTATACGACACGTATAAACGCCCATCCATGACTCAAAACGTTATGGATCCGTAACCTTGCAGATCTAACCTGCAACTGTCACTTGGTCTTAAACTTGTTTGGTTTTAATTGATGCTTTATTGTAATGAATTGTTTAAGCGGGCTTTTTGTGATCTCTTGCTTCAGCATCTTTACATCTCGTTGTTGTTTTTGTTTTATTTGTTACCATGGTAACAGCAGGAGGATTTTGAAGCAGAGATTCTGCAGAGACGCCTCTCTGGTGGCAGCCAGTTGTTTGGTGGTGATTCCCCTCGCCTTCTGTCCTGCAGCATCATGGTAAAACTGAGCAAATCAGTCGAGCAGCTTTCTTCACAGGAGAGAGACAGCGGCCAGTGTTCACGCAACACCAGCTGTGAAACACTTGGTAAATACACACATCCACACACACACGAAGAGAGATCTACATTTCGAAGAGTGACTATATTTATGAATTAATCTTAATTGATCTGTCTAGATATCACAGATGGATACGACCCCGATTATGACTTCCTCCATCAGGACCTCTCTGTCTCTGAGTCCTTACCATTTCCCACTCATCCATGCTGCAGCCTGAGCCCTCTTCCAGAGAGCCTCCCTGAAACCCCCCTACCCTCCACCAGCACCGTTCAGCCTCGCTTTAGTGCCCCTGTTGTTGCTCGGGAACACTGGACCTCATCAGAAGTGGCAAATGGCGAGCGACCACCTGCCCTGCCTCAGAAAAAGAGGCGCTCGGCACCAATTCTGTCATCCTGTATGCTGTCTGAGTTTCGGCCCTCGGACGACGACACGCCCACTTCTTTCACCACGTCCACCCTGACCAACGGTAACGAGCTCACATCGCCGAGTGACAGCCCTCCTCCACTGCCAGAGAAGAAGAGCAAAACCAGTGAGGCCTAGTGCAATCCTACTGTGTAAAACAGTGTGTGTGCATGTGCAGTCCTGTCGTAGTTATGTGAATTATTAGCATCGTTGATGTTTGTTTTTGCATTTGTTTTGTGGCCTGACTGCACACTGCATGCATAAAGAGGTTCATTAATTGTAAAAAAAAAAATAATAATAATAATATCACAGAAACCAGAGATCAGGAACCTTTATAGCTGAGAAAGAAAAGAATAGAAACGAACAAGCTTTTTCTTTTCATAACAGCTATCGAGTAGGTAAACCTTTTTATTTGTCCGTTTTATAACGTGAAACACTACGATTTTACAGTGAAATTTATGAATAATGGGTGTTCCATCAGATGTAGCATCTTTATGAGAATGTCATGTTGATTTTTACTTTATACATGTCTAATTTTTTAAGATTAAAATTTGTCAACAACGCAATATTTAAAAATTAGATACAAGCCTAACCTCTGAAGAAAAAAAATATTATGCATGCTTCTGTGTGAAGCCCGAGTCACCAACCACCGTTAAAGTGTGTGTGTTTGTGTGTGTGTGTAGTCCTACAGTATATGCAGTTTGTGGAGGATTACTCGGAGCCACAGCCGTCCGTGTTTTATCAGACACCTCAAAGTGAGAGAATCTATGAACAGCGGAGGAATAAACGTTTCCAAGAAGTTTATGGCTCTCATGAAAGCTACGAGTCTCTGCCCCCTCCAGCATTGCCACCCAAACAGAGACAACTGGTACACACACATACACAAGTGTACAAAATTAAACACTTAACCTCTGATGTGTTTTGCTTTAAATATGAGTTGTAGTCTGGTTTTTCTGTTATTTTGTCTAAACTCCATTGGAATTTCAAGTACAAGGGTGGACATGCATTCTCAGCTGTAAATGATCCATTGTTAGTGTAAGAGCTTCTTTGTACTCAGATTATGCACTGAAATTCTTGCCCTTAGGAAGAACATCACTGATAATGGACAGGTATTTTAAAAGGGTGTCGATTTAGAGGTTAACCTGGACAGGGTCCAGAGGTCAGGCTGTAGTATTAAGGTGTTATGGTCTTGTACATCACAGGTAATAAACCCTGTATACTTATAAATGCAATAAATTCAATAGGAATAAAACTAAACCTATAAAAAAATATAATTATGCAGCATCAGCTAAAACTGAAAATAAGCATTGTTTTAGTTTTTTTTAAATCTTAACTTATTCTAGAAGGTGGCAGCAGTACAACAGAGTGGATGCTGTCTGCTGTAAAATTTAGAAGATCCTCGATGTGCAACGAAAAAGTCATCAATTCTTACAAGATTTTTGCAGCCGAGTAGCAGAAAAGTTAAGATGTCTTTGAACTGCAATGAGGCTAAAACAAGATTAATTTAAATAAATGTCCTGTCCTGAGTAATTTGAGCACTGAGACTTTGTGATTGTTTAACTGGTTTATAGTTATTTTAAGGTTAAGTTAGAGTTCAGATCTCATTCTATAAATTTTATTCCTTATTTACAGAGTTTTTTTAATGTAAAAAAGTTAGTGGTTGCTGTATGGTTCTACTTTTTTTTATATCTGTTTTTTTTACCTTCTTTCGCTCTCTCTCTCTCTCTCACTCTTACTTTGTATGCATTTTGCTCTTGTTTACTTCTCTTTATCGGTTAAACTCTTTTTTCTTACTCTTGTACTTCCTTCGCTCTTTTTCACTTTTTATCTTCTTTCTCCTGGACCTTCACGCTGTCCCTACGTAGGCTTCTCATTCTTCATCCCCATCCTCCTCTTCCTCCTCCTCTCTTTCACTCCTCCCTCCTTCCACTGGTGCTCCAGAGGAGGTGGAGTCTGCTATCGGACTCAGCCTTTCTGTGTCTAACTCCTTCCTCAGTGGCCACGCCTCTTTGACCACACCCACGGTGAGTGACTGTGAGGGGCTGTTTGGGGTGATATGGTTTCTGTGTGTGGTAGGTCAGTTCCTGAGGGATGAGTATGGTCTAAAAATGTTTCTAACATGTGGGGGTATCTAAAACGTAAAAAAAATGTATGTTAGAATATATGAACTGTGAGAACTGTGTTTGTGTACGGGAGAGAGCCAAAAAGCCAGCAGCAGAGCAGATGAATACTTGACCATATGTTGTTTGCTTGTGAACCAATCAAAAAAGATCAGAGTTCAGGTCAGTGATTGACCTGTGTGTGTGTTAGTGCGCCATATGGATGCAACTTACTCTCTCATTGAATCCCCTGGGTGACTGTGGAATGTTCTGGAATTCCTCAGGAGAAATAAAACAAGGGGATGCTTGCTTCCTGCCCTCCTCGAGAACGTGTGTGTGTGTGTGCGTGTGTGTGCGTGCGTGTGCGTGTGTGTGCGTGTGCGTGTGTGTGTGTGCGTGTGTGGTTGGAATTTTCCTGCTGGTGTTTTTGACTAGTTACTGCAGGTTGCTCCTGCCCCTATCCACTGACTGTAATCTCTCTAATCCACACACACACACACACACACACACACACACACACACACACAGACCTTTGGTGTTCATGATCTGTTTTAGGGCACCAATTGGTTTGTGTAAAAAAGGTTATACTGATGCATTCAGATAGATTTGTCATATAAACTTTAACACTCTGTCATGTATGATCCACTAAAAGGGTTAAAGGCGAATTTCACACACACACACAAACATTCTCACAATTTGCACTTTAACCAGGGGTCTATTTACATTTTCTTTTCTATATTCCAGTGCTGAAGATTTTAGGAAGTAGACAGTGATTTGTACTAATCAGGTCCACACTGACAATCTTTAGTGAACATATCTGAAGTCCTTACCTTTTCTGGAAATTATTTCTGCGAGATTTTTAGTGTGTTGATAAATTTGTGATTTGTACAGCATTTGATTGAAGGAAACGTAGTCCATGTTAAATAATAAGATTGATCTTATTATTGACTTCTGTGCGTTTAGTTTAAATAATATCAGGGCTGTATGCAGGACAAACTCCTGAAGTGTACATAAAGCGTGCTTTGTGCTGGAACAGAAATGGGCTGCCAAATTGCTGGAAAGCCAGGTTTGTGAGGAATTGAATGGAAATAAGTGACTCAGTCCAAATCTTTGAATAAATAATGATGTCCACATACTTTTGGCCAGTATGAATTACATTAAGGGGAATGACATAAATTTTCCTTTTCTGTCAGTCATCGCCCTTTTTCCACCAGACACACCGGTGTAATAAGACTATTGGTTTTGTTTGGCTAGTTGCGCCTCTTGCTGGACAGTTGTGGTATTGACATAATTTGAACAGTTGATACTTCTAGTTAAATTCAAACAGGTGATTGGAGTGGTTTCTTTTTTAATGACTTGTTTACTACATTTTTTTCAGAGTGAGAGTGCGAACGATGAAGCTGGAGAGGGAGAGTATGTCAACCTCTACTCCACCACGCATACGAACGGTGATACTACCCACCATGCGGTCAGTGTTTATAATTAATCTATGGAGACATCCATGTTTCTTACACAACTTATTAACTTTATCAGACTAACTGTCTTTAACTTTGCATTCAGTACATATGATACCATAACCGAAAACATTTTTAACACTCATACAGGTGTATTTGAGAATAAAAATGAGCATGTACCTGATGTACACAAGCATATTGCTTTTTAATTCACAGGGCACACAAACACACTGTGATGATGTCATTGAAAAATCCAGCACTTATGTGACTCCATCTCAGAGCAAGGAGGCTCTAGTTAAGGAGAGGTACAGTATAAGTAGCATTATAAGAGCATTCCAACCCCCAACTTAAATGAAAGTTCTGTTTTCTTCACTTACCTTAAACATACTGGGGTGTGTGTGTGTGTGTGTGTGTGTGTGTGTGTGTGTGTGTGTGTGTGTGTGTGTGTGTGTGTGTGTGTGTGTG
>JAOUQT010002677.1:0-12552 GCA_025769995.1 Xyliphius kryptos | reverse complement strand
TGTGTATGTGTGTGTGACTGTGTGAATGAATGTGTGTACCCAGCGATGGATTGGCGCCCTGTCCTGGGTGTATCTGCTCAGCGCCCGAGACGTTCTCCCCTGGGCATGGGGCATGGGGAACCCCCCCGCGACCCTCATAAAGGAACAAGCGGAAGATAATGAATGAATGAATGAATGTAACAAACTTGTGTGAGGTTGAACATGAATGGAATGTATATTAATGAACTAACTATATTGTTTTTTGAATTTTACAAATTTATCAGCAATCAGATTGTTGACCACTTTTGTAAGAGGATTTTTAATAGATCATAGTTGTATTGTAATTTTATTGCATGACACTGGATCTTGCTAAGGAAACAAAATTTCATCAACTACTACCAACCACTACTGGTAATAAGCATGTTAAAAGCAATCAAAATGTTTTAAGAAAACGGTGAATGGGTTAATACTTACTGATGAATCGTACTCTGCAGTATTTTGGTTTGTTGGACATCTTGAGCTTTCCCCTCAGCTTGAACACTATCCCCACTGGAACCATTCATCAACCACAGATCTCTCATCGACTTTTTCTGTATGACATAAAGCATTGTTTAATGTTCGCATATAATTAAAACTTAACTGTGCCTCCCAGGACAATTGTATCAGATCATCAATAAAAATAAATAAATAAATAAATAAATAAATATAAATAAATGAGTTTTCAAAAAATGTGCTAAGGATAAAAAAAAAATAGTATTTACATTTTAGCTGAGAAAACATAATATTATTTTTTGTGATTCTTTTCATTTCATTGTTCAAATCTTCAATAAAACAATATAGTCATTTATTTTTTTAAAATTTTATAGGTCAGAGCTTAAAAAGTTTTAATACTACTTAATTTGTTTTTGAGTAATATGGCAAAACCCAATCTAATCTCACGTGTTTTGCATTAAAAAAAATATTATTACTAGAATTAAGCAAGACTGCCTATCAACGGCTCTTTACTGAAACTGTGATAGAGCAGTGTAGACAGAACTTTGGTCAAAAAAACTGACATAAATAAAAGCATAGGTTACTTTGAGGTGCTGAAGCTTTAGTTTCTCTCTGTCGATCGCCAGTCGCTTAAAAGCAATGTCCTGCTGAATTTTTCTCTTTCTCTGAAAAAAACCCCAAAAAAACACATCATAAAATACATTGTCTCTCTTTCCACTGGGGTATTTGTGGTATAACTGTGAATGAAATGATATTACTTTGGGTACTCATGTGGTGTAAAAAAACCCTTTCACATTATCTTTGTATAGTCTGCATTTGAGCCACGGGACCATTGCATTAGTCTAGTGTATTAAATTAATGGATTCTTAGTGCTTTAGCAACAGTGCATTTCACTAGATGTTTAGAATGACAGCTAACACTAAGAGTAGTGGGATGTAAAAGTGTCAGATTTTTATACATTGTCAAACTCATTCTGTAAAACTGTGAAATTGGTTGACAACAATTTATTTGTAACTAGAAAGGGTAAAAAAAATTAGTGCTATATGTAATGTACTAAATTTGGAGGAAAATAAAAAGACAGACATATTGTAAATCCTGGTTATCACTTTGTGTTGTGATGTAACATATAAAGAAAAATTATAAAACAATAAGATAATGATCTAGATAAATAATGAATGATTCAGAGACGATGAAACTGGCAGAAATAGAAGATTGTTCATTCACTATAAAACCATTTTTAAATCATTCAATTTTTAAGTGGAAGATGAATGAATGAATGAATGGTCTTGTCTTCACAGAACCATGGCTTCTTTGGAAAGCCTAGTAAAAGGAAATTTGGGACCAGTTTGAAAATAAAATTTTATCATTTCATGAAGGTTGTGGCCTTTTTGGAGGTTAATGGACTTCACATTAAAGTGTCATGTCAGGGCATGAAGGCTTAAAGAGTCTACAGAAGGTCACAGTTTTATTTACATTTTGCACAGCGTCCCAGTACTTTGGAAAACGAGACTGTGTCCACATACTTTTGGACAGATTTATGTGTATATTCATAAAAAGACTGTATTACTGTAATGGCCTGAAGTCGTTCTTTTATCAGCTCGTCTTCTTCCATCTTGATTCTAGAAAGTGGATATAATGATAAAGTGTAGTTTAAAACAGCAATACAGTCATCTGTGCTTTAAACTATTCATGAAACAGCTTGTTCAAAGTGGAAGTAGTTCAGGCTTCCAAAGCTGAAATTGATCTGCTTCTACACTAAACTGCTAAACCTAAAATAGTAAGACTGGCACCACTGACCCACACTCACAGACCACAAATAATCAGCCTGACAGGACTTGAGATATGAGAGCTTGCAGTCAGCTATCATTAATTTTTTACAGACTTCTATTCTTTAACATTTATTAACTAGATCATTTAATTTGAATATTCACTTAATTGAATTAGTATAACAATAAGCCTTTCATCAATATTATTTATTAATTTATTAGCTAATTTAACTGCTTAAATTTCACCATTTACTTACTAAATTATTAATTTAACTTTTAATTCTGCACCGAAATGTATTCACTATTCAGCTACACTTATGCACAATTTATTGATTTTTGAAGATTTTTATCCTACATATTGTTGCAAAGTCATCTAAGCAATAACAGGGTGAAAATGTACAAATTTAAACCCGAACATGTCCCCAGTCCATTACAGGAAAAACACACAAACACATTTACACATATATTCACATATATTTAAGGCAAGTTTCTTATATTCAATTTATCTACTAACGTCTTTAGAATGTGGGAGAAAAATAGCAACTTCCAATAGAAGCCCATACAGATCTACAATATGTCTTCTCTGTCCAGGAATCAGACTCAGGACTTACTGTGAGGTGAGAACACTAAACTCTGTGCCACATGATTAACTTCATCATTCATATTATATTATATGTTATTATATGTTCACTCAATTATTCAGCTCATTTATGTACTGTATTTATTGACTTTATACATTCAGGTTTGTATTTTCCTGAAAATACAACGGTCCCCCACTTTTCATTCAATAACATTATTTTCCCACCAATTTCATACTAACTAACTCATAGCATTTATTCTGTCTTAATCCATTTATTAACTAAATAAATCACCAAATTTGATATTAACAACATTGCCTAGTGAAAAATAAGTTAGTATGTTGATGTAAACCAAAGAATGTATAATTACTGTAATGATTTGTAAGTTACAGCTGGCATCAGTTCTTGTAATCATAATAGCAATCCTTTAGTAACCATGTTGAATAATATATTTCATGGCAGTAAAAACACTTTCTTTCAGAAGGCTTAAATGAATAAACAGTATAAAGTTAATAAAATAATTAAGATATTTACTAAAAAAAATTAGGATTACCTTTAAACCTTTTTAATGCATGCTTAATGTGGTATATTAAACAATTTCATGCTTAAAGTCAGTTGTAATAAAAGTTGAATTACTATTTTTTTCAGCATGCACTCTGTTCACTGTATCATTTAGCTTTCCCTTCCTCACTCATTCTGATTCACTGTTACCGAGTTTAGCTTATTCACTTTTTGATTAAAATGATCTGGTTTGATAGCATGGTAGCATTACAGATGTATAAAATCCAATCAAATTATTTTGGAACATATGGAACATGGATGGCATGGAGTCCAATCCCAAGTGAGAAAACCATAAGAAACTAGTTTTGATAAATGTATTTATATAAAACATTAATGACAATATAAATTACCTTAGGGCACTTCCAATGAGGGAACCACTATCCCTCAGCACTTTGTTAGTTTGTGGTTTTAACACTAATGGAGAAACTACCTGCCAGTGCTTTATCTGTATTGAGTGTTGTTTTCCACACAAAGAGGATAATAACACAGACGTGTTTCTCGCATAAAAAGCAAGTGATCATTTTTGTTTGTGAAAAGCTACATAAAACTGGAAAACATTAAAAAAAACTTGAGGCTTTGGTAAAATTTGTTTGACACTAGGAAACGACACACAAAAGAAATGAGTAAGCTAATCCTACATTTCCTGCATTCAATAAGGCCCAACGCATAATCTAAGAATAGTTAAGAGGTCACCAGGTCACATGCAACACCCTCTTGTCACACCAGTCAGCCACCAGTAAGAATGTCTTATAGATGACATCAACACAGCATCTTTTACCAGACAACATCCAAATAAATAGTAGACAATATTACAATGTAAAGTTTCAAACACTGACTCATCTGTTATTAAAAAGCATACATAGATTTTCTGAAATTCTTGCATTTTATGTTTTTTTATTTTTTTACAGCTTCCTTTACTACTTTTTAATTCATAAAGGCTAAAAAAACATTTGGTCACAGAAACCAAACACTTTCAACAAAATGTATTTGTCTAGGTTTGTCGACTTGTTAAGTCAGTCTAGTTTCTTTAGCCAGTGTTACAGCAGGGAGGTTTTCCTAATTAGTTCTAATCTGATCAACCCTGAATTGAGTGCCAAATCTCCTGAGGCATCTGCTACACTATACAAACACCTGCTAGCACACTGCCATTGATGTTAAGTATAAAATCACTAAAACAGTTGATTATTATCATTTAGCTGGTTCTAAATTAATGAAATCCAAAGTTGGGTTTAATACATTAAATTCAGTGACCAACAAAAAGGTATGTAACCAAATATGGATAAATATTTCTTTTTAAACATCAGCATTTCACACAAGGCACATTGTTTAAAAAGAACCAAACATAGAACTGCAAATAAAATATTTTGGTCATAGTGATCTAATATTTTATCTTTTTTTCAAGCTTTTATGTTTAAACCTTTTTACACACAATGTTGATGTTATTAGCAATACAAGGCAATACACACACAAAACAAAACACCATTATTCTGATGATTTGCACTGAGTGGCGTTAGCCTGGTGTGTGGAGTCCTAACAGTATCTACTGATGCCAATTCTCAAGCAGGTTCCTAAATAATCATCAGTAAGGGTGGACTGATATCTGGAATCACCCCATCTATGTTTGGATACTTTGCGTCAGCCAGCAAGTTCAGAATCCTGTGACTTCATTACGATGTCAGTTTGCAGGACTAAAATTTTGTCTTCCAAAGCAGATGGGTCCATGTGAAACAATGACGCACTTTTTGAGCCAGCACATCAACTTCAGCTCATCAAATAGAAAATACATGAATGTCGCAACCGGCTTACGCAAATTTAAATATTAAAAGTGATGTTGAACATCCAACATTCTGAATGTGACTTAATTTTAAATGATTGTGGTGGGAGGTGTGGCCAAGCATCGGGTTTGTAGATGGGGTATTTGTAATTGATACTGTGCTGTAACAAAAGCGCAGATAAGCAGTTAACCCAGACGGAGATCCTCGGCACCCTTTATTTCTCTAACTTGTGGAGTGTTCCACAATGATCTACCAATGTGCACTGTTCAATCAACTCGATCAATTGTGATCAACATATTGGGCATGCCTGCCATAAAGCATTTTTTAATTTATAAAAAAAATAGAAGAAATTAAAAAAAAATAATAATAAGACTTCTGAACATTCAATAAATCTACTGATAAAAAAACAAATTTAATGAAAAGGTTTAGTACTACACATGTATTGCACAAAACCCTATGGGATCTGTAATTAAATTGTGAAAGTTTAATATAAAAAAAAAAATGTACAGACTAATTCAAGCATGGTAATGCTTTACAGCCTGGAACAGTTTACTAAATAACATCTATAGTTTAGACTATAGATCAATCCACAATTTTACAGTTTGTGTACAGTTTGTGGAATAAATTTAATATCATTCTGGCTCTTTCTGTAGTAACTGATAAGATAATTTTATAAGCAAAGTAGGTACAAGTTTATAAAGGAACAGGCGAAATTCTAAGGAACTAAAAGCATTTTACATAGGCTAATACTGTTTGTGTAAAACTAAAGAAAACTAAATCTTACAGCTCAGAGATAAAGCAATATGAAAAAAAGACTCATAAAGGTATTGGTCAAAAAATAAATAATTTAATAAAGGCCTAGGCAGCACTTACTCAAGGTTGCTACATGAATTAAAAAAAAGACAACGAACAGAGTACAAACAGCTTATATAAGGTAAGAAATCTGACCATTAAATACTTGAAAGTGAGAAACATAGGAGGAATGTTAGTGTCAAAATAAAAGTCCAGGTAAAGCGCTCTCAGATGTACTGAAAAGCAAGAATTCTGAAGAGACTGTAAGAAGCAACCCACTGCTATTGAAAATTACCATTTCCAACTGTTTCCAGTTTTCTAAAGAATAAATGGACACACTTAAATACTATACAATTGTTCTGAGAATTTGGTAAATAAAAATAAAATAAAATGTTGGATCATTTGTGAACTGCATTTCGAGAGAAAGTGGCAACAAGAGGACAACTCTAAGCACATTGTAGTTCATACAAATGGTTAACGAAAAATAACCATATTTTGGGATCAAAGATGTACTCCTAATTTTATTCATAAAATATTGTGAAAGGACCGGCACTTATCTGTTAATATGAGAAGATCCATCATTGTCCTGGAGAGTGGTAAATGTCCTCCAAGCTGATCTTAATTAACCCACCACATTAAGCTGATAAAACTTTTTTTGGATAATAAGGTCAAACTAAACACCACAACATACTTTATCCTTTCACAGAAACAAATTATTTTTGATAGAGAAGAATAAGTATGTCTCTTGATTTATTTTGGTTCGCTATATACTTTCAGAACCTGACAACTACCATTTTTTACTTTGTTTGGTCACCAATTTTTTCCCACCATACACACACATTTTTTCTTGCAATATGGATGCCTAATTTTAGAGAGAACAAAATGTTTAAGTTATTTATTGCAGTGTCAGCTATCATTGTAGTGTAATGTTTAGAGTTTATTTTTTTATTTAGTTCTCAACCATAGAGTGTAGTGTACTATACTTAAACACAATCTATGAAAGTCTTTAGAGTTTACTTTTGCACAGTTGTAAATTTACACTTTGGTTACTATAATTAGCACAATAAGGGGACTATATGATAACAAACTTTATTTTATTCATATTGTTTATAAAAATACAGGCTTTTCATATACTAGTGTCATTTTATTAATTATAGCAATATTACAAAGCAACAATTTATCAAAACTCATGCTCACATGCTAACAAACTACAAATTCAGAAAGCAATCACTTACCAGAATCATGAAGGAGAAATGAGGTGATCCAGAATGCCACTGCTTTAACCCACCAGGCAAGCTCTGTGGGTGGAGACATTCATAAAGACTGATGGCTGTACTCTACCAATCAGAGGGATGTGGAACTCAGAATTTGTACTTGCACAGATGTAAATTATCCAAGTATAAGTGAACAAACAAACGTAGATATTATGTTTTATTACATTTATTTTTTTGTTTGTTGTCACTGATATTAGCCATAACATGCAGCATGCAACACTTCTTTATCTTAATGCATTAACCAACCAGAGGAAAAAGTCTTCTATCACATGCTCTCATTCAAGTCATTTAATGCCTGCTGCCATCTTTAGGCCAGCTTTATTTTACAACTTACTGCAATCACTGGAGACAGTAAAATACATTTGGGGGAAAGCACTTTTGCCTTTTTTTGCTTACCCAGATGAAAAATTGTACTGCTCAAATGTACATTTAACATCTGAGGAGACTTATATGAGTCTTACTTATTAAGTGATCAACTTAATCACAGACGTGTTTCCTTAAATTGCTTAGGGGAAATAGTATTAGACAAAGATGACACATAATCCTGCAGTGTCCTGTTTATACAAATGTGAGTTTATATTACAAGTGCATTTAATGGTTGGGGGTAAAGTACAGGATCAACCATGATACAGCATATCCTTGAATAATGAGGGTTAAGAGTCCTGTTCAAAGGCCAACAATGAAGGTCTTGTGATTTAAACATCCAACCTCCAGAATTAGAGCCCAACTCTCTAAACACTGAACTAATACAAACTTGTGTTTCAGTAACTAAGGAGCAGCATCAGGACTGGAAACACTCTGTATTTAGTATATCTTTCAGAGTACATAAGCTTCTAGACATCCTTTTTGTTTAACTGTAATTGATAGGCTGTGAGTATGCCTATAAAAACCACAAAACTGAGAGACCAGGAAAAATAAGGACATTTATACAGGCATTGATGGTTATGTTCTGCTTGCTGTTAGCATATAGATTCTTTGTTTAACTCTTATATATGAGCAACAGGTAATTTACACTTCATTTTTCAACATTCTGCAAAGTTTATTATTTGTCTTTTATTTTATTTAATAGCATTTGTATAACTTATCAATGGTTTGGTTATCCTCCTGTAGCAAGTAATAAACTGACCTGTTTGCAGAAAAATGTTTAATAAATGGTAAATATTAGTTCTTTATGTAACTATTCAAACCTCAGGTTTAATTGATGGTTCAAATTTCAAGCTTTATGAGCAATCTTTGCTTTAGTCACAAGAGCTAAATAATGTTTAAATGTAACTACAGAATGAGGATTTAAGACTCAAGCCCTTTACCCTCCAGCCTGATTAGTGGCGTGTTCAGAAAAGATGACCAGGTTGTACTCCAAGATAAGCTCACACGCTCTGCATGTGTCTCTGTAGTTTGTGGTGGTATGAACAGTGACACAGATCATTCTGACAGGTGGCAGCTCGCATACACTCCACTCGGGTGTCGGCCGTTCCCCTGGTTATTTACGAGGCACATGATAAATGTGTGTACATCAGGACACCACATTCCTTTAGAAGCCTCTAATGAAAGAGGAAATAGAGCCACCGTTTCTCAGAGGATAAAGGCCATGAATTCAGTTCAAATGCATAGTGGGTGCTATTTAATGTTGAACTGTAGTGATTTATTGGCATCTTGCTCTTTGGCTGACTGAAGGAAGCTCTGCAGCATATCCAAATGTTTATGAAACTCACTTGTATTTTGGGGGGGTTTGGCTAAATCTATATCTTTTATTTAGAGGGATAATAGTATGTTTTTTACCAGAAGAGTTGTGATAATGTAAGAGCAGTGGCAGTGACATTGGGGAAATGTGCAGCAGGAATGACAGACTAGTGTAAAGTTGAGATGGGAGTGCATCAATGATCAGCTGAATCCATTGTTGTTTGTGATGGTCATAAACATACTGACATACGAGGTTAAGCAGGAGTCTCAACAGGATATGATGTCTGTGGATGACATTGAGATCTGTGGTGAGAGTAGAGAACAAAAATAAATGTTAGCAGAAGTAACTTGTAAATGAAAGACTGTATGGCAGAAATGTTAAGTTGCAAGCAAGTTAGGTAAAAATATGCATAAGTTTAACTACTATGGGTTGACTGTAAAAGTGATGGAAAATCTGGTTGGGAGGTAAAGTAGAGGGTACATAGTGAAGCGAATTGCAGAAAGTTGCAGGAGCATTCTCTGATTAACAAGTACTATCTGAAGGGAAAAGCACTGTTGCCAACAAGTCAAAAAGGAAAGTAGGTATTGTCTGTCCTAAAAGTCATTAGATGATGTTGTTAAATGATGTCATCGCCTAATTTGCAAAATTGTCCGGTTGCGTCATTAAGGACTTTGTGAGAGAAAAAAATTAGTAAAAAAAAAAAAAAAAAAACTATTCACCTTTAACTTTACTATTTACTATTAACTATTTAAAAACAAAAAAAATTACCTGATGACTTCAATGCATTGTCTAGACTCACATTACATTATTTCTTTTTTACAGAAATAAATTTTTAGTCAACTATTTAAATGTTTAGCTTTTAAAGTAGTGGCACACACTGTGAACGAGGTATGTGGCTGACACTGTGTAAGATAAATGTTTTCATATTAATACCCTTCTCTGGAATTAGGTGGCATGGTCAGTGCACTTTGGGCGTGCACAGTTCAGTTGCAATGTTGACATGGAGCGATGTGGGTCTGCTCTGACTGAGAGACTGAACACTGGGAGTATTTTGGAACGGTGCTCATGGCATAACCCTCCACGCTGAGGACAGAAACTGAAGACCATGTGTGTCTCCAAAAGTCTCCAATAACACCAGAAAAAGTCGCCAGATGGTCTGAAAGGTTGCTAAATGTAGTGACAAACTCACTAAGTTGGAAACAGTGAGTAAAATGTTACGGGGAAAAGTGAGGCCTATGTCTTAGAGACAGTGGCTCTAATCATCAGGAGATGGAGCAGGAAGGGGGCAAAATGAAGATGCTGTAAAATAAAACCAGGCTAAAATAAGTTTTCCTTCAACATTTATTTTATTTTTTTTACAATTATTACTGTTCAATAATAAACCATCAGGGTGTAGCGTGTAGTGATTAAATGTACATTTAAGGCTGGACCTAATAGTCTTAAACGTAGACAATATTTTTTATGAAAGAACCTAAGTATTGCCAGGAGGTGGCACTGTACCTCACTAAGATGGTTTTACTAACCTTCAAACAAAATTAATTAATTGTACCCATCTAATACAACATATTACAAGAACTAAAATGTAACCCAGGTATCCTGTGTCATTCAATAACTGTACATGTTTAATGTAATGTTTTAATACAATGTTAATATAATGTAATATTAACAATGGATATGACTGCTAAGGGACAATAAATAACATTTAAATACCTTTCCCTCTTTTTTGTGCCTTCAACTGGGGAAGGTTGTTTTTTTACAGCATAACAGTTCGCCTGTGCATTAATTGTACAATGAAGACATGTACCATAAAGACAATTTGTGGACCTGAAAAGGTGTACATGCAGGGTATAACTGTGAGATGTACAGTAATTGTCAGTTGCTGCAAAATTAGAAACATAACCAAATAAAAAATTAATTTATGTGGCCAATTCTTTAGGTTTATTTTTTATGGTTGTTCTTTTTTCAAAACTATGATGTGCATTAGTTGAGATATCTAACTAGATGATGTAAAATGAAATGTAAAACACCAGTACTAGATTGAAGTCTACATTTAATTGTGTGTGTATCATTTACAGATGATGTTGACCTATATATTTGCCCCTTCTTACTTTCTAACTCACACAGACATACACAGACAGCCTGATTGAGACTCATCAACACACCTTTCACACTGTGCACAGATTTCTGTCCATCTGTTTATGAAATATTGCTTGAACTATAAATAATGAATAAGTAAATGTGGTTTTAGGGATTAAGATACAGCAGGCAGGTCTGCAGTGTGAATCAAGCCTTGCTTAGTATTGACTAAATGGTGCGGTGCACCAGTTGCTGTGGTGGCATGGTTGCCATGGTGAATTTCTAGTGCCCTCCTTAGTGTGTCAAGCGGCTTCCTGTGAATTTGCTGGATGGAGAGGGAGAGAGAGTGAGAACAGAGAGAAAGAGAAGGATAAAGAAAGAGAGAGCTGGGCAGCAAAAGCAATACAGCGTTCTGTTTTGACATTTTTCATTTACTTGAGGAAAACCTTCTTGCTCATCTTTGTGAAAGGGGTTGGGGTGAGTGATGGTGATATGTAAGTCAGTGAAATAAGACAGAATGCACCTTAGAAACAGATCTTGAAACTGTCGGTTGTTTTCCAGTTATTCGTTTTATGTTGAGAAAGACAAAAAATAGGAATATGTTGGAGAGCAAGAAATCTGCTTTCTGATTACACCCTCACAAGTTCTGATATAAAAATAATTAAATATTACAGGACATATTGTATGTACATAAGTACATATGACATACATACATGTGAAGTTTAAAAGAAATGATGTAGTGCTGTAGGTCCCCCCTTTTGGTTGATTGTAATTGATTAAGGGAAAGATAATAAATGAATTAATGAATGTAATTGATAGGTTAAGTTTACCTATTAAAACACCAAAAGGTTTTTTTGAGAGATTTAAATGTTGAAATGCAATTGGATAGAGGGGTGTTTATGAATAATAGAAAGATGGTATGGATGAGAGACCTGGTCAAATTTAAGCTTTGTGTGTATGGTCACAGGTTTGTACAGTCATTAATGATGTCTTGGCAGAATTGCCAAGAAAAAGCCATACCTCACTCTGGACAAAAAAAGAAAAGACTGCAATGGGCCAGTGAGAGGTATGGCTTTTTCTTGGCAATTTTGCCATGTTGTCCAGCCTGAAGTCGCCTATTGACCGTTGAGGTTGACACTGGTGTTTAATGGATTCCATACAGTGCAACTGTCAAAATTGTTTAAAATAAAGTGGCAAATGCAGTGGTGACATATATTGCATGAAGTATAACAAGTTTACAGACTGTTTTAAAAGTAGGCTACGTTTATAAAAAGTGGTCAGCAGGGGGATCTTACCGAACCTCCTGCTGCTGTCCATACACGACCTCTCTCACCACAGCATGAGATGTCTCTGCTTAAAAATGCTGCATGTGTTTATCAGCAGATTCGCCAGCAGGTGCATTAATCACTGTCCATTGCCTCAAGCTCAGCCCCACAGACATACACTACATGGCTGAATGTCTATGAACACAAAAAGAATAATTTATCACTGCAGACTTTTTTGCACATAATATTTATTGTTCTTCCCAACATTCTGTACTGTCCGTATTGTGTGTTGTACTGACTGTTTGCACTTTAT
>JAOUQT010002669.1:0-12552 GCA_025769995.1 Xyliphius kryptos | reverse complement strand
ACACACACACACACACAATATATATATATATACTGTATATATATAGGGGCAATTTAGAGTAGCCAATTTAATAATAATAATACCTTGAATCCATATTTTCGGTCTCTGGGAGAAACCGGAGAACCTGTAGAAAACACCCATGGAGCAGAATTTGAACCTGAATCACTAGCGCTGAGACATGCTACCAACAAAGCCACAGTGCCAGATTTTTCAGTCATGCCCTTATAGACCTTGCTTTGTACACAGAGATACAATCTTGCTGAAACACCTGTGTCATTGGAACTGGAAAAATCTTTTAAATTTAACGATTGAGAGTTGTGTCCCAATATTTTTGTCCCTTTAGTGTATGGATTCTGTTCGTCCCACAGTATAAGTAAGGTAAATGAACTTGTCTGTTTCCTGTTTGAACTCAAAATGGCTAGTGTATGTGATATACTAAATTACCATGGAAGTGTTCCACTGGGAGATCAGATTAAAACTGGGTAAAACGACCCATGGGACATTTTAACTCCATCTCTGCCTTGACAGCACTGACTACTGTTAATATGTAATGAGTATCACACTAGTCCTGTTTAATGATTCTATAAGCTGCTCTTTAATAATGGAAAACTCCATAAAATGGTACACACCCCTCCTTGAATACTTATAGCTTGTCTGTGTTAAAAATCAATCCTGTAGCTCAGGTTCAGGACTTCAATGTGAAAATGACTTAAGGGTTGTGTTAAGCTATTTATCAGTGATTCATATATTTGTTGACCTATGTTTCATGTCACATATGTATACAATACTTACAAAACGTTATGAATTTTAGTTACAATAACGGAACACTTTCTTTTTAATTTTACACTGTTTCTTGTGTTTATCTTTGTATTGAACTTCACTGGTAGCGTTTCCCTTTCCTTACAGTATGAAGTGGTAATAATTTACCACATAATACTAAAGCTGGCCATGCATTTTAAGTGAGCTCATAAATGCTTGGTTAACCATGAAAGTGCTGTACAGCATTTAGCCAATGCCACTTAGGTTATTTTTTTTTAATGGTTAAGCATTCTAACAAGGAAATAAATGCCAGAATGTTTCTAGGTATAGACATCCCTTCCATTTCCATTTCCAAAACATTACTTTTAAAACTGAATTTTGCCAGTTGTTTTTTTTTTTTTTTTTTTATAGATAATTGTTGCTTTTACTTTTAAGTACACTTAATTACTATAGTGAAATTTATAATAAAAAAACATACCTTAACTATGTAATAATCAGCACTATAACTGTTACAAGCATGTCTTGAGCCAAAAAAAGTTTTGACACTCATTTCCCTAGCATGAATAACAGGATTTTAATAATTATAAATAAAAAAACATTGATCTAAGTATGAAACATGGATCTAAGTTCCGTGAGCATTTTTTGCAAATATTTTCCTTATTTTGATTTATTTATTTTCATTTACTGTTGTTCATTCCATGGTGTAGCTTATTATTTTCATTACAAATTCAATAAAACTTGAACTTTACTACTCCTCCCATTAGAGGTCTGCACAGCAGAACATATGCACATATTCGACTTGGTGCAGTTTTACTCCAGATTCTCTTACTGAAAAAAAACATGCTATTTTTATGGGTTGGGTACTGGCACTATGACTGCACTGATATGTACACCACTAATACCAAGGAAAATTTAATGGATCCAATTCATCCATTTAAAAGTCTTTAGATCTTGGAAGGTTTTTAGATCAGATGTCATACTTCACACATAACAGTGGAATAAAATATACAAAGAAGGTGTTTATACTGCTTTAGTTATACAGCTGTTTTCATGCAAGTGTTAAAAATTGGGCTATACAGCAACATAAAATATATTTTTATTTAGTACCAGCCATAATTTTTGCAAACCCATGTATTTGGCTTTCTTTTTTTACTCACACCATTCCCCACATGTGATTTGTATTATGTATAATGTTGTGGTTTGAAACAGAAAAGTCAGTATTGCACTCACTGTTTAAGATCTGAAAACAATGAAGTCAGTCTAAATTAGAGTAATAGTGTAAGGGTTTTTTGGTTTCCAGCAGTGGCTCAATAGAAGGCTTTACTCATCGGTGCTTTACTGGGTCTTCAGCACACTTATAGGAAGCAATTACAGAGGTCAGGGGTGAAGTGATTAACAATAATTATGGTATGTGGAACTGCTAATTGTCTGCAAGCTCTTTGACGAGGTCAATAGCGCCTTAATAAACTTACAATAGAAAGGGTTCGCCCTCTTTTGTAACAATTCTGATAGAAACATTAAAAAAAGGTTTAAAATAAAGATTTAAATACTAGTTAAATATGTGTCCTCACAAACATCAGAGCCTGAAGCCATGGTTCTTTTGTGTGTAAAATCCTCTTTAGAAAACCTGACTAAACTTTGATGCTATCAGGATCGTACTAAGGCAGCCAGGCCTACATCTAACCATTTTCATTTCATGGCTCTTTTCACTTTTGAATGGTGAAAAGGAGGGGGCTGCGGTGGGTTTCGAAGCTTTTCAACTCTTGAATGCTCATTCAGCAGTTTCAAGATCTGTCAAGCTGGGTGTGACCTAATGCATGCCAATCCTTGCTTCTATTTGTTAGCTTTGTGGAGACAAAATACATGAAGATCATTTTCTGCATGTAATTTAAATCCATTAGATCCAGTTCTCATTCCATTGACAGTGGAAGGTGAAATGGAAGTTGCATTATTAAGATCAATATAGGAAAATCTATAAACAGTCATGGCATACCTTGAAATATTGACTTGAAATATTTTCTCAAGTTGATGTAAATGAGACAATTTTGTATAGACAAAATTTTAAATCTAAAAGTAAAAAAAACTTTTTTTCCCATTCTTACTCTGAGTCTTAAAGCTCTTTAAAGTTTGTGAGAATCCTTTTTGTGCTGGTAAATTTTAGCTCTCTCCAAATGGATTCAAAGGTATTTAGGTCAGGAATCATTGCTTTGTAATAGACGACCATCTTTTCCTCTATATTTTTAACCTAGCTTTCTAATATTGAATAAACTGAAAATACTGCACATATTGTTGTCAAAGGCAGCAAAGGCAATTTGATGGAACCTCCACAATTGTTTTCTGTAGGTATGTTTCCTTTATGGTCTTTCTCATTGGCTAAAATCAAACCCAGGACCCAATTACTTAGAGGCCAGTATACTTGCCACTGTGCCACCAACTCCTTTACATGTTCATTATTTTACAGGGAGTGGTAGCTTAGTGGTTAGGGTGTTGGACTATCAATCAGAAGGTTGGGGGGTTAAAATCCCAGGTCCACTGAAGTTACCAATGTGGGTCCTTGAGCAAGATTTTTAACCCTCATTTCTCCAGGGTGCTGTATCAACTCTGTGTTCTGACCACAGCCAAATTGGGATACCTGTAAGTCGCTTTGAATAAAGGCGTCTGCTAACTAAATGTATGTATGTAAATGTAGTTAAGTTCAAAAACATCTCAAGGAAAGAAAGCCAGTACTTGCTTATATGAACACTAGCTCTCATTTCTGCAGTTTACTGCAATTGCAGCATTTTCTAAAGTGTCTTATTTCCCCGGTTCCCTCGAAGCTAATAAGAATGCTATTCATTTGCAAGCTAGCATTATGTTTGCTTTTAAACTTAATCCCACTGCTAAATTACCTTTCCCTGTGTAAATATCTTTAATTGCTGGTGATGTTAGCAAATAGGTTAACAGTTTAGGTTATGTTTAGCTAGGTAGCCAATACAACTTTTCATAAGTTATTTTAATGGAACAAGGCATTATCTTGAAACATAAACTTTTTGAAATATTTGATGGTACACTGGGATGTAAACGGGAGATTAAAATTTTTTTCACTCAGCACCTCAAATTCCTGCTCTCCCATTAACTATTTTGTCACTGGCCACCAACCATTTTCCTTGCTGTCTAGCCTAGTCCAAAATCAATAATCATAAATCTACTGAATCAAATCAGTTGCAACAAATTATCATAATTAGTATTTCTTCATTCATTTATTATCTTCTGCTTAATCCTGTACGAGGGTCGCAGTGGTGTTCACCATGCCCATCCAGAGGAGAACGTCTCTGGCACTGGGCAAAGATACCCAGGACAGGATGCCAAACTATTGCTGGGAACACACTCTCACAGCCACACACACACACAAATACACACTATACCGGGCAATTTAGAGCATTTAATTTAGCTTGGATCCATGTTTTGGACTGTGGAAGGAAATCAAGTTGCTTTGTTGTCATAAAATGCAACATCATTTTAAACCTGTTTATTGTAAAGTATTCTGGTGGTTATTTAATTTGTTTGCCTATTTATGACTTCATTTATTTATTGCTGTTTGCAGAATGTTTCTCATCACAGCACAGCACTCATCATCCAGTCGAACTCATTGCAAACACACTCATGCGTGAGAATTGCAGTCATATTTGCAACAAAGATGTTCCCTTAGTAGTTTTCATGTTTCCGTAGAAAAGGTTTGTTTCAGCAAATTAATGAATCGGATTTTATAGAAAAGTTTTAAAACATTTTAGTGCAACTTAGTAACAACGAGTAATGTTCTTTGAATGGCATGAATAAATAGTTTGTGAATGCAGACCCTTGGGTATCAGATCCTTAAAGCAACCATTATAAAACTCCTCCATATCAAAGGCCTATTTAAAATTGGCCTACATTGATTGAGTGGTTTTGGTTACTTTATAAGGATCCTACTTTATCAGTGTATGACAACACAGAATTGAAATTGGAATTTTCCAAACTATATCTTCGGTTGCCAAGGAATTGGATGACTTTTTTTGTACTATTCTCCCCATCTTGTGTAGCCATATTCATTAAAATTTGAATGGCTCTCTACGCTTAGTTCAATTATTTTATTACATTTCCATGTACATAAATGTAGAATTAAAAAATTGATTGAACAGAATATTTAAATGTTTCACATGATTCTTCCTCTCTGAGAAATATACTTTAATAAACTTTATAAACAATTCCAGCCAAAAGAAACACCTACTTATGTTTTTGATGAAGTGTGTACAAGACTGTTTGGAAACTACTACACCAAATCAAAAATATTTTTCAAGCTATTAGAACTGAAAAACAGGCTTTGGCACTTTGTCAAACCACCCACTTCTGTGCTTTTACCCACAATTATCAGAAGTAGAGGTCAGTCGGTCATAGTTATTGTTGTCTGTTTATGGTTAGCTTCAGATCTGAATGATTAGGTTGATTAATATTAGAGAAATTATTCCACAGGGTAATAAAAAAAACATGTTTTTTATTTTTATGTAATAGTAATTTTACTAAATTGCTATGTTAAAACAAATCAACAAATAAAGTAGATTAAGTATGGAAAACAAATAATCAGAATTAAGATCCAAGTGATCCAAATTAACGGAAAGTAAATGATCATGAGTTGTTTCCATACGTAATTAGTTAATGAATTAATCTAACAGGTACAGAATTGCTCTCCATTAATAATGATATGACCCCCTCTACATACAGTATTTACAATAAATTATGAATTTTAAGAGCCTCTTTTGGACTGCAGTAAAAAGGCAGTATAGCCATTTAATCTGCACAGACTATTAGCAGCAGACCAATGGTATCAAATTTGAGTGCAGTGTGGGATATTTGATCACATCATCCCTTCCTCTTTAATCAAACTGAGTGTAGCGTATGTGTCAGGCCAGGGAACACAGCGTGGCTAAATGCCACTGTCGCCTTGGGACCCACGGATAAGGCCATAAAACACATCTGTTACATACTTACCAGCTTGTAAAAGTTTAAGGCATGCTGTGAAAAGGATTTTTCCGTTTCCTTTTATGGTAATAGTTGATTAAAGCTATGTACAACAAGCATTTAATCAATATAGATGTGATGAACATCAAAATTCGATTGCATTTAAGTGTGGCTCTGCTTTTAAAAATAAGTGTATAAGGATACTAATGAGTTCTTATCATTTTAAATAACTTATCATTTAATGTATTAAAATAGTTATTTTTCCCCAGGAAAATAGTTGTGCAGAACATGAATAGTAAAATACAATCAGCCCAAATCTTTACAGAACTGTGTGGAGAGAAGGATAGCCACTGTGTGTAGGCCAGAATGATTCCAATTGGAACAGAGTGTATGTTCTTAATTTAAACTAAATATTTATATGTGCTGTATATATATAAAGGACTAAGTTGCCAAACCATAGGATGCACACAATGGAGCCCCATCACCATTTTACCCGGCCAAACCATGGGATACGCATGACAGAGCCCCACCCCCCCCTGTTTCCCTGATGGAGCTCCCCTCCTGTTGTTTCTTAACATGGCCACCGTTTCATACGAAACTACAATTTCTTTAATATTATACACATTCCTGCACCAGGTAAGTGTTATTAGTCACGAAAGCATAGTTATACAGTCTGCTTAACAAGGCACTGACTACATAAATACGTCCGTATTCGGGTTTATGCAGGCGAGGCAGAAATAGGACCAGCAACATTATACTGGGAAAGGGCTCAATTGTGCGGTATATGCTACGCTGTGAGTTGGCTAGTATCTGATATATCACTTATGGCTACCGTGCACCTGTTTACACTGCGATAATATGCAGTGGAAATAAACAGTTTGAAAGATGGACATTCATTTTAATCTGACAGTATTACATTACATTACATTTAGTTATTTAGCAGACGCTTTTATCCAAAGCGACTTACAAATGGTTGGTTGGTTGGGATCAGAACACAGGGTTGAAACAGGACCCTGGAGCAATGAGGGTTAAGGCTCTTACTCAAGGACCCACATTGGTAACTTCAGTGGACCTGGGATTTGAACCTCCAACCTTGATTGATAGTCCAAAACCCGAACCACTGAGTACTTGACTACTTTTCGAGGTGTGTGTTATCAAAATTAATTCAAAGCCGTCCTTAGATTTTAAATAATTTATTTAATTTCAATTTTAATATATTCAAGTAAAATTTGGAAGGAAAATGAATCCTCATGGATGACGTGTTAACGTATTGCAATTAAAAAAAATTAAAGCTCGGGATTCCTGGTTCAAATCCCAATCTGGGTGGAGTTTCTATGTTCTTTTTGTGTCAGTGTGGGTTCTCCAGTTTTCTCCCAAATTTCAAAAACATGGACACAAGATAAATTGACTGCTCTAAAATTGCCCCATATAGCAATAGATTGACACCCTGTCCTGAGTGTATTTGCCCAGTGCCCAAAACGTTACCCCCGCGAGCCTAGTAGAGGATTAAGCGGAAGATTATGAATGAATTGATAAATTTAAAAAATCAACAAATCATTTAAACAGGGACACTCAGACTTGTTTGAAGATGTATAAGCGGCAGTCAGGGCTTTTAAGGTCCCGTCACAGTGTAACCTTGACTTTCATGCCTTTTTCTTTACACAAAAGCGATGTGGCTATAACAGGACAGCCGTCTATGCTTACACCATCATGACAATGAACATCTGTCCTACTTCAGTTAAAATTTAGTGGTAGCAATAAAAGCTAACTTTAAAAACACTCCTCAAGCTGTTCCACAACTGGGCCAAAAAGAGAAAAGAAACAATAGACTTATTTGTAATGACTGATGGACCGGTGTGTATTGTGTAGGTTTTAGATTAATTTACTGACCAGTGATTTATGGTGAAGCTGTGTTCAGAAGTTTCCTGTCACCACTGAGCTGGAACGATGCCGTAATAGGGTGTGAGAGCAGCCAAGGGCTTCCAAGAGCCTTAATGAAATCCTTGGAGAAGAGAGCTGACAGCCCGTCCTGCAGCAGTGGGGGTCACGCTGTGCTGATGACAATGTCAGAACACTTCACGCCTAACACAAGGTGCTTATCTTTCATAAAGGGCAATTATGCCTACAACTCTGTTACCATTTTAAGTGGGCCACAGTGGATGCTACTGACATGGGTGGATGACTGCAAGCTAATCTTAAAAGTCTCTGAAAAAATTGGGAAGTCAACACACATCAACACATGACAACGCACCCATGGAGGATCTTAAAATTTATTGCTGTTATGGTACAAAAAATGTATCCAGATTCACACTTTTGGAAGTCTGACGTATGCCCACAAACTGGGCAATTCACTGCACACAGGACAATGATGAATGTGGCTTTCAGAGCAAAATCTGCAAACAATTATCAGTCGTATGGCTGGAGGATGGGCTTGCTGGAGGGCTTGCCCATGTGGTCCACAATCCACAGGGTTGAAGCTGAAAAGCCAAAAGGTTTGTCTTTGTCTTAGCACAATGGCCCCTTGTCTTAACGCAGAGTATATTACTTTGATCCATTTACTGCGTACTTCAGGTTAAAACGTTGTAGTCCGGTTGCTTTGCATATGTGTTTCCAAAGTTCTATTTTTTGTAACGAGGGTGGTGCTTTTTAGTACCTATCCTTACATATCCTGTACATTCTCTTAGTATCCTCATACTTTAGCATAATAACACTTCATAGGAGAACTCGTTGTCTCTGATCTGCTCTGAATATTAGGTCAGAACTAGCCAAGAGTATCCTTTTATTTCCATTAAAATTTCAACCGCATATATTTATACCATTAACTATTATATTAAATTATTGTGAATATGCATTTACTACATACAGTGGGTGTGAAAAGTATTCAGACCCTTTTAATTTTTCACTCTTTGTTTCATTGCAGCCATTGGCTGAAATCAAATACGTTTATTTTATTTCTCCTTACTGTACACCCCATCTTGACAGAAAAAAAATTAGAAATGTAGACATAAAATTTATTGAAAGAGAAAAAATGACATATCACATGTTCATAAGTATTCAGGTCCTTCACTATTTAGACGAAACCCCCTTTTGAGCTAGTACAGTTGGGATTGATGCAACACGTTTTTCACACCTGGATTTGGGAATCCTCTGCTGTTCTTCCTTCTGTCAGGTTGGCTGGTGAGCCTTTCAATACAAATCCGTTCCATTGGCTGTTTATCCATTTCAAATCCCAACTCAAAACTCATCTCTTTAAGTTAAGTTAAGCTTATTCTTAATGCTTTTGATTTTTTAGTCATAATTTACTGGTTATTATTTTTATTAAGTTTTAATTTTCCATACTTTACTTTGTATTTGATGTGTTTTCTACTTTTAAATGTCTGTTGATTCTCATTTTGTATTCCTGTAAGGCGTCCTTGAGTGCTCTGAAAATGGATTATTATTATTATTAATTTCAGATATATCCAGAGATGCTCAATTGGGTTTAGGTCAGTGTTCTGGCTGGGCCAGTCAAGAATGGTCACAGAGTTGTTTCGAATCCACTCCTTTGTTATTTTAGCTATGTGCTTAGTGTCATTGTTTTGTTAGAAGGTAAAACTTTGGCCAAGTCTAAGGTCTTGAGCACTCTGGAAGAATTCCTGTAGCTGAAAACCACCCCATAGCATGATGCTGCCACCACCATTTTTCACTGTTGTGATTGTATTGGGCAGGTGATGAGCAGTTTCTGGTTCTCCAAATATACCACTTATAATTAGCGCCAAAGAGTTCAATTTTCGTCCCACAACCCAGAGAATCTTATTTTGCCATAGTCTGGGAGTTCTTCATGCAGACTTTATGTCTTGCAATGGGGAGAGGTTTCCGTCAGGCCACTATGCCATAAAGCTCCAACTGGTGGAGTGCTGCAGTAATGGTTCATTTTGTGGAACTTTCTCCCTACTGCATCTCTGGTCTCAGCCACGGTGGTGTTTGGGTTTTTCTTTGCCTCTCTCACCAAGTCTCTTTGCTCAGTTTGGCTGGACTGCCAGGTCTAGGAAGCGTTCTGGTCCTGCCAAACTTTTTCCATTCAATGATTATGAAGGACACTGTGCTTTTGGGAACCTTGAGCGCTGCAGAAATGAAAGAATTTAATAAAAAAATTAAAAATGTAATTAGAAATTACTGAAGCACAATAACCATGGCCAGATCTGTGCCTTACCACAATTCTGTCACCGAGCTCCTTGGCCAGTTCCTTCGACCTAATGATTCTCATTTGCTCTCTCATGCACTGTAAGTTTTAAGGTCATATATAGACAGGTGTGTGTCTTTCCTGATCAAGTCCAATCAGTTCAATTAATCACAGCTGGAGTTCAAATAAGAAGTAAAACCAATCTCAGGATCAGAAGAAATGGACAGAAATGGAAGTTAATTGTGAGTGTCACAGCAAAGGGTCTAAATACTTATGATCATGTGGGTTTTTTTTTTTTTTTTTTTTTTTTTCTCTCAATACGTTTGCAAAAATATTTACATTTCTGTTTTGTCTGTCAGGATAGGGTGCTGCGTGTACAATAATGAGAAATAAGATTTCATTTTTGATTTTATGCAATGCAATGAAACTTTTAAAGGGGTCTGAATATTTTCCGTACCCATTGTAGATGGCATTAATTTTAATTAACTGGGTATGGCAACATGAGACTTTTTTGCAGAATAATTCTGGTAATTTGCAGTTTTAAAAAATCTTTTGGATCATTTTAGACTTTAGATCTTTTAAATTTAGATTAATTCATTTAAAATATTGTTTAAATCTTTAATATTTCAAACTTCAGAATAAATATATTCTTTAATATTCTCAGTAATGTATGTTTTTAATTATTTCTTAATTCTCCGCCACTAGAATGTGACAAGTAGGCCATATGAAAATGAGAAATGTGGGCCAGATTTGGACCAGAATACTTTTGCTTTCAGAATCTAGTTATTAAACAGAATATATAGTTATGTCCAAGAAAAGTATTTAAATTTTTTTGCTATATAGGGGTGAAAATTGTACTTTTTTATTTTTTGCTCATTCTTGGATTGGCGGATTTTTCCATTGAGACATTAAGGGTTTATTTGAACAATTAAATAGCATATTAGGTCTAAACTTTTTTTTTCAGTCTCACAATCATTTTATATTGTCGTATTATACCATAACAGTTATTTAATTTATTAATATATTACAATAAGAAACAATTAATAACTGCACTGCACTGGCATTCTGTGTGAAATCTAAATTCACTAGGGCTGAACACATGAACACAAACATAACCTGCTCAGACATACTTTACTGATAATATTTAGTTGACAATAGGAGATAAGGATGTGAGAGAGTATACACAGGAAACAGCCGTGACAACGGCACTTTGTAGTTTGTGTGCCCAAAAAGTTCTTATCTCTAAAATATACGACTGATTTCCTGCTTTTCCTGGCACTCTGGTAATCTACCTGGCATGACTACAGCACTTGCTCTGGAAGGAAGTCCCTTATATGGTTGTTCGGATTTGGCGCCTAAATCTGTTGCTCATTTGTCGTGCAATGTGCAGGAATAACCTCTGCCCCAGAAACCTTCATTTGCAAGCCTTTTCTTTATTCCTTTCATAGAGCTTTCTTTTTCCACCATATTTAGACATTTGTGGTGTATCCCATACCTTACACACCAAATTAGTGTTAAACTGGGCAAAGTGCATTACACTGAATTACAAGAGTAAGAAATTTCCTCCCTACAAAAAAAAACATTATATGATAGTTTGAAACTTTTCATTTTGCTTTTCCTTTCAACTTGGAATGACAGAGAAAAAGAGAAAAGAGAAATTGCATATACTTCTATCCATAGTTATTATTTGCTTGTGAGCTATTAATTTTTCTACAGTAAAAAAAATATCGTTTGAGCTCATTGTTGGTTATTAATATTTTGTTTGTGAAAGTCACGTTTGCTGAAATAGATCCTTCCTTTAAAGCCCTTTAAAGTGACACTGTAAGGTCAGCATTGTTTATGGACTAAAGATTTAATATCCACGCATACTTCTAATGTTTATTTTGCTTGACCTGTAAGACAAAGAACTTTGTAGTCATCAATGTCAAAGCTCATAATGTCATCATGAATAAGGACAATAGCTAGCTGCTGTTACACGGGAGTGAAATGGAGCTTTATCTAAATCTTTCTTAACTAACAGCAAGTATACTTTATCAGATGTTCCGTTATCTCCTAGCAGTTGTTCCCTCATTCATAAGTCACGTTGGATAAAAGCGTCTGCTAAATGACTAAATGTAACTTTAAAACTGAAAGGGATGTGCAAGGCATTTGGAACTAAGTCAGAGGACATGCCAATACACACCCGCAGAAATGCAGGTTTAGACTCGAGTTATCTCACAGAACTGTCCGTTAGCACTCTGTTCTTAAACATGTGTGTTAAATGTTACTTTATTTTAATTTATATCCAGTGCTTACCATGTTTATCATCATTAAAAAGTTTCCCTTAAAGACATAAGATCAGAGATTTGGAGTCTGACTCTAATTTCAGTTTGATCCTGTTTGCTGGAATTAAACTTAATCTTAACCGATCAGTAATCAAGCAGTGTTGCTTGGATATTTACCACTCCAACTCGTATAATAAAATATAAAATAATTACATATTGTAGTCATTGACCTAAAATCCCAGTTTTGTAATACTTTAAAGTTAACACAAAAAGTTTATACAATTTCAACAAGGTCAAACATCTCCAAATTTTAATCCACATCTTCTTCTTCTTCTTCTTTGTCTTTCGGCTGCTCCCTTTCGGGGTCGCCACAGCGGATCTTCTGCCTCTTCG
>JAOUQT010002661.1:0-35473 GCA_025769995.1 Xyliphius kryptos | reverse complement strand
GTCCACCCCCCCCCCCCCCCCCCCAAATCTAGCAGTATAAGGAAGTTGGCCATAACGTTGTGGACCACTTGAAATTGGACAGAATGAGGAGCCCTATACCAACAGGTGATCACTGCTTTGGCATTTTTCGTGTGGTTGAGCCAGTGGAGAGGGGTGTGATCTGATCAGAGAATAAAAGCTGTTCCCAGTATATGAAAGCAGAGGGCAAGGACCTCCCACTTGATCACCAGGCGCTCCTTCTCAATTGTGATGTACTTAAGTGGCCTGTGCCTGAGGGACATCACAGAGTGTTCCTCAACCTCCTTAATTTTGAACAAAATCATTGTAAGAACACAGTTGCTGCTGTCTAATCAATTTGCCTCGACATTTGTGTGTTGCTGTCATAATGACAATGATAACTTCATCTAGGTAGGTTGTGTAGGTTTATGTCCTGTAAGGGTGAATAATTTTGTTCATCAGATACTAAAGCATTGTGGGTGCCCGCAACAACCCAAATGCAAATGTTACAAACTAGTGTAAAACAAACAATGTATATTATATATATTATAATATACACAATTTATTGTTTACCTGATGTTGGGGATGGTTGCTTATATCCTATGTTAAATTTAGTAAAAGTAAACTACCTTTAACTAATCAAGAATTTTTGTCAATAGAAGGCAGAAGAAGAAGGCAAAAGTAGATTATTTCTTTTTTAGTACTAAAACTTTTTCTAAAGTCTACACAGAAGCAGACTAAACCATTGGACTGTGAAATTTAACTCTCATTAAAAGCATGAATAAAGTTTATCCAACACAACCTTTTTATGTATAAATGTTAAATGATGGAGGCAGCTGCACTCATCCCTGTGAGTGTTATTTGAAGATGGTACAACCAGGCAGAGGTGAGAACACAGTGCTTGCAATTGTGCACAATTGGTGGCTTGGGACAGCAAGTGGTGTATGTCACATGGATCCAGGCTGTGAATTTCAGACGAGTTTTATTTGACCTCTGGTCCCAGCCTCTTGCTCTCATGAGCTTCGATTGCAAAATTCCACCAGTGTTCTATTGCTTTCCTCTGTTTAAGAAGACTGAGTTGGTACACCTGCCATACCCAACCTTTATCCATCTGCACCACCTCGTCATCGCCCTTGTCAAGATAAGAAGATGAAAGATGTTCTTGCAACTTGTCGCAATAAAGCAAACACTCTCACCGGTGCAAATTTCCTATGCTGAGCACATCCATCATACAGCCACATATACCAGATTTGAGTATCCTCATGTACAAACTTATGAATAATTGTTTTAAGAGTTGTATTAAAGCTTTTTAGTGACTCTTCAGTCTGAGGTTGGTGCAAATCACATTTTTGTTAGATTTTTTTAATATACAAAATTAATTTCTTGTGATGTCTGATCCAATTGTCCAATGAACTCTATTCCAATTATTTTGGCCCAATGCCTGGCCAGTAAAAGCGAGCCAAGAGACATGTCTTCCCCTTAAATTATTAAGAGAGGCTTAAAATAATTAATATAAAAATATTTTTATCACCATGCCACTTGTCATTCCCTATTAAAGCCAGGTGCAATCTGATTTTGCAATTTTCTATTCCAATGGCACATCTATTATACCAATGCAATACCCTATGACCTATTACATCTTACTGAAAATCAAGAATTCACAATATATTAGAGACTATATGCATACATATACATTCTCTGTGCTAATGCAGTATTAGCATTTAGTGGTGGTTTCATCAGCGTTCATTGATGTTGGGCACACTGTTGGGCACACATTGTCCACTGAGCACTGCATCCCAGTAGAAAAGGCTTTATCTCATCAAGAAAAGTAGTACCGCAAAGTACAAAGTCCTTGTGTCTAAAGCTTAAGACCTTTCAGTAGTCCCAAAAGCTGTCCTTTGTGTGTTGTTTTATACATCAACTTTATCAATTATAAATGCTCTTTCCCAACATAAGAGCATAGATCCTTGTAACCCAGGTAGAAGGCTAAAAGAAAAAGCTTTTTGCATACACACAGACAACAAAAAGTAGTCATGTCAGCAAAAATAATAGGAGGCTTAACAAGCATTAGCATGTCCATTACTATTAGCATTGGAGTAGTACAGTGAAGTGGTACAGCTTTACAAAATTGTATCCAATATTTCTGGTTACTATTGAAACTTCATAACTACAGTCACTTACATCAAGCTGCAGAACAATTATTTTCCTTGATAAGCATCAGCAGAGAGCAACAGGTAAGAATGGACAAACTGCTCCAAGAGAGTTGGCTTGTCATATTAGGCTCTACCTGTCTTCTTCTTCACCAGTAATAGTATATTACATCACTAAAATCTCCCCTCATGCCCACTAGAGGTTGGGAGTAAAACTTCTGGCAAAAATTTGACATCTGTCACAGCTATGGTTAAAGGTTGTTTTCCATAACCACAAAGATCATGGCAGCTTAGCACTTAGCTAAGTTGCAAATAATTAGAATTGGGTGCTCCCCAAATTTCTTTAAACTGCAGGTAATTTATGTTTACAACACAGAGCACATAAAAGCTAAGCGCTCCTGAATGTCAGTTACTTGTTTTTATGTGCTCAGTGCTGGGACATTGACACTGATAGCTTTTCCCAAGGGGCACAACTATGGTTCGTAACTCTGACACCTTTTTTCATATAATAAGGCACACGGCTACCAGCTCGGTATCAGCAGTATGTTTTTTTTTTCTCTTGGTACAGGTTCGGCACTTTGAGCATTTTTTCCCCCAACCACGCTGGCCAGCATACTCAAGGGAATGGGACAATGTGCAGCGTCTTGTCCTGCTGGGTAGTCGCAGAATGAAAAAGCAGGTAGCATGCAATAAGCTACTACATTTGCTGGCTATCATGCAGACACAGGGGACTCTAAGTTGCTTGCTTCCCACTGTTTTGAGGCTGAGTAGCAGCTCCCAATGAAGGTGCTCGTTCCGGGCATCTATTTTGAACCGGCTAGTGTTTTAGCATGGTTGACACAGCTGCTCGATGACAGGCCTTTTTTGGTATTTATTTCTTTTTGTTTACTTTTTTGTAGGGTATGCAGAACCTATGCATGCATTTGTGGTAGCAAAAGTAGAAAGCCGCCTGAGGAATGGTATGGTTTTTAGGAGTCATGTGTGCATCCAAGATACAGTTACACTTATCATGCGTAGCCACATGAGATTAGTATGCCTGAAAAATTTCACAAAAAGAAATTTGGTCTACATATTTTCTGAGTCACCATAGTAAATAGTAAATTATAAAAGTTTAATTCATAATCATGACATACTTACAAATATTTTGTGTAAAAATTACATTTGCGCACCCTGATTTTATTTCTGAAGCAATTATATCTTCTGCATTTAAGCAGACTTTCCCGACCCTTTTGTAAAATGCCCGATTATAATTGAAGTGTGCCGAAAGGTATTCCATCAACTTTTTTATGCAACTAGGAGAGCAGAGAGCAAAGGTGGGGGAAACCTAATTTACACTTGCCTGTAGCCTGCAAATTCTTTTCTTCAGAAAAAGTGTGGGCATGTGGGTCAGGCTCTGATGTGAACCAATAACTGAATGAGAATAATTAGTTTTGTTTGTAAATCTATTCATTACAACTTAATTCTACTTAACATCAGCAGGACAAGAAGCTTAAGTGAGCTTGACCCCATAAGTAAAGGTCTGGTCCAGATAATGTGTGACCATTTCCTTTCCTACATTGTCTGGGGTCAGGCAGGGTCACAACAGCTTTGTTGGTTTTATCTCTGTGTAACAGGACTTTGTCGTTCACTGAAGCAGAGCATCCAAGATCTGAACCTTTCTACCTAGAGTTAGATGAAAGGACATAGAGAACTCCTACTGAAAGGAAACCAGAAGGGACCTTCACCCTTCCTCCCTTCCTGCATCCACTGAAAAATGGCCCCAGGGCGCTGCCTATATCTATAGTTGTCCCTGTTTTTATTCTCCTGAGCTCATTAGCAAGATTCTCATAGTAAATTGCATCTTTACCTCTTGTCAATGTAGAATAATAGACCCAACTCAAACTAGAGTTAAATGGAACAAACACGACACTAGAGCTTGGAAAGATCTTTTCTAATATATTTTGTTAAAGAGTATATTACATTAAAAAAAATAAAAATATAGTTGAACAAAAACTGTTTATCTTTCAGAAAAGTATGGTGTGGTGGCTTTTGATTTTAAGTGTGGTGGCTACTATTTATGAGCTAATATTCCTAACTTTTATAAAATCTCTCTAAAATAAAATACAAAAAACATGTGCATAAGTTGATTACCAAACTTACAATTACAAGTACAGTACAGTGACAATGCAAAAACATATTGTAAAATAGAAACTTCTTTGTAGACTGGTTAACAAACAGAATACAGATCAATAGTTAAATGCATTCATTACTGTTTGAACAAAATTTTATTTAATTTAATTTAAGTGCCCATTGACTCATTAACAACATTGCCTGTCAACATGGCTTAATAATACTTCAGTTTTACTTTACATGCACAGAAACATTATTTACCAAGTGCAAATATATGGTCTCTTTTGTTGGTTATGTTTACTTTCACTATTACTGTTTTTCCCAACTGTACATTCTATCATTCACCTTTCACTTAATTTTTTACTAGGGTCATGGTGGGGTTCCCTATGCCCATCCAGGAAAGAACGTCTCAGGCGCTGGGCAAATACACCCAGGACAGGGCGCCAATCCATCGCTGGGCGCACACACACACACACACACACACACATACATACACACACATGCACGCACTCTATAGGGGCAAATTAGAGCAGCCAATTTACCTTGAATCCATGTTTTTGGACTGTTGGAAGAAACTGGAGAACCTGGAGGAAACCCACGAGGACACAGGGAAAACATGGAAACTCCTTACAGATTGGGATCAAAACCAGGAATCCCCGGTTTTGATCAGAAGCGAATGTGCTAGCCACTATGTCACCGTGCTGCCCTTTACTTTATTAAATACAATAAAATAAACATCTTAATTTGTGTGTCCTATATGTGTATAAGCATGCATTGTGTTAAACACAGCCCACCTACACGCTAAACTTGAAAACAGACAACTAGCTGTAACATATTTTGTTTTTTTTTTGAAACTTTATAAGTATTTATTTAAAGTAAGGTGACTGAATAAAATAGCTTTAATAGTTTGAATATTAAATGAGCATTTAGTTTCTTGGTGGGCAGCTGCCTGTAAATATTGCAAGGTAAAGAGAGGATAGCTAAGGAACACGAACCATGCAGCTGAAGTGTTAAAAAATCGACACATTACTTTTTTAAAGGTGGTGCACCCTAGTTTGGCAAGCACAACGCCTAAGTGGTGCTTTGAAATAGATATTTGCTTACTGACACAACTTTATATTGACATCACACCTTGGTAATTTATGAAATGTGATTATATTATATATTATACAATAATATACATGTATATTATGATTATATTATTGGGCTATTAATAGAAAATAGCAGTGCGATTCTGCGATTCATAAAGTGTCTATCATCTATAGTAGTTAAATGAGACCATAAAAATCAAAATTTGATATTCCCCCCCATCAACCATAATAATAATAATAATAATAATAATAATAATAATAATAACAATACATTTAATTTCATAGGCGCATTTCAAAGCACTCAAGGACACTGTACATACAGTCGCTTTCAAAAGTACTCATACCTCTTGAACTTTTCCATATTTTGTCACATTACAACCACAAACATAAATATATTTCTTTGGAATTTAATGTAAAAGACCAACACAAAGTTGTATACAATTGTGAAGTGGAAAGAAAATTATGAATAATTCAAAAAAAAAATTACAAATAAAAAACTGAAAAGTGCGGTGTGCAAAAGTATTCAGCCCTCTTTTCTCTGAGAGCAACCAATTGTATTCAGAAGTGCACTGCAAAAATGTAGTCTTTATGGAAGAGTGAAAGGAAGAAAGCCATTATAAAAAAAAACAACAAAAAAAAAAAAACATAAAAAAACCCATTTTCAGTTTGCCAGAAGCCATGTTGGGGACACAGCTAACACGTGGAACAAGGTGCTTTGGTCAAATGAGATGAATAATGAACTTTTTGGCCTAAATGAAAAATGCTACATGTGGTAGAGAATTAACACTGCACATCAATATGAACACACCATCTCCACTTCCAAATATGGTGGTCGCAGCATTATGCTCGGGGGCTGCTTTTCTTCAGCAGGGACAGGGAATTTGGTCAGAGTTGATGGGAAGTTGGATAGAGCCACATACAGGGCAATCTTGGACAAAAACCTGTTGGAGTCTGCAAAAGATTGAGACTTGTGATGGAGGTTTACCTTAAAGCAAGACAACAACCCTAAACATAAAGCCAAAGCTACAATGGATTGGTTTGGTCCTAAACCCAATGAAAAATTTGTGGCAAGAGCTGCGTTTCACAAACGCTCTCCATCTAATTTGACTAAGTTTGAGCTGTTTTAAAAAGAAGAATGGGCAAAAATTTCAGTGACTAGATGTGCAAAGCTGGTGAAGACATATCCTAAAAGACTTGCAGCTGTAATTGCAGCAAAAGGTGGTTCAACAAAGTGTTGACTGTGGGGAGCTGAATACTTTTCCACACCGCACTTTTCAGTTTTTTATTTGTAAAAATTGTTTTGAATCATGTATAATTTTCTTTCCACTTCACAATTGTATACCACTTTGTGTTGGTCTTTCACAATAAATTCTAATAAAATATATTTACGTATGTGGTTGTAATGTGTTAAAATATGGAAAAGTTCAAGGGGTATGAATATGACTCAATTAAAAACATACAAACAAGCAGTGACATAAAACAGGAAAAAATTAAAAACAAAACACAATCTAAGAGCTACATGCAGACCTAAACAAATGAGTTTTAAGGTGTGATTTAAAAATGTCCAAGGAAGCAATATTATTGCTTATGGATGAGAAGGATCTGGATGTCCAGGTACGTCTGAGTATTTGGAGGAGCTCGGTGAGATATGAAGGGGATAGTATAGATGATATTTTATTTATAATTTATGATTGATCTAAAACTTAACAGGAAGCCTGTGAAGTTGTTGTAACCATCTGAGATTAAGAGCATGAAAGAGCCTATAAGCAGTCATTTGTGTTCTACAGCTGTAGCCTTCTGCCTCCGCTGCATTAGAGTACATTAAAATTAACTACTTTCATGAAGTACTTGTACTCGGCTTAATCCCCGGTCAATAGGCAGCCGCTTCCCCCACCACTGGATCCACATGTTTTAACACACTACATACTAATTTACCACCTCTCCCAGGTAGGTAACTTTTACTTTACAGTTGATAGCTGGTGGGGGTCAATCTGCATGATTAATAATAAAATGCTCTTTCTACATTAATTCAGTGTCTTGAACCCACAATATTAAATGTACTTCATTGTTTTTTTTATGTAATTGACCAACATAAAGAAACAAGTAATTATAATTAAAAAGATGATGCATGATTTTACAAGTTTTTTCACAAATAATAATCTGGAAAGCATGGCATGCATTTGCACCTCTGAGTCAATACTTACCACATTTTACTGTATGTATTAGGCTTAGGTCTTGGAATTGGTTTTGGAATCGCGATGGCACGAAAGCATTTTGAAATCGAGATGGCACGGAAGCCTTTTGGAATTGTACAAGTTGCCTTCTCCATCAACAGCCCGAGAAGTTTTCTTTCACGTCTTACAGATGGTGTCACACACTGAGGAACCATTTTCTCCTACTCAAAAATAATGGACCAATATACATTTTGATTTATCGGATCATGAGAGACTTTTTTTTTTATCTGTTTGATGTAATACTGTACACTTGGTTTGAAGTTACATAAATGTAGATTATAACTGCAAATATTGGTGTTTCAAAACATTTTGACTGTAATGTTTATAGTACTTATGCTCTATGCAATATTCTCATTGATTGTGTACTGCTTAGTTTTCCTTATGCTGGGATGTTCAACCAGAATGTTAGGAATTTGCCCCTTTTGTTCCTGACTCTTTTCACCGCTGTCAAAATATAATAAAAAAAAGAAATGAATGAAAAACAGCCATCAAGTGGTTTTATTTACAAAGGCTATTTTGTATGTACAGTTACTTCATTCTTTAATCAGATTAAGAGGATGGCAGTTTTGAGCTCTTTTGGATACAATTTAGGTGAGCCATAAGATTCTCTAATAAGATTATCCACAGGTGATATTTTAGAAACTAGAAAAAAAATATTTTGTTAGTGACCTTTTACAAATCGTCACAGTATCCAATTCCATCTGAGAGTGATCTATCATTCTTGATTGTGTGTGTGTGTTTTTTTTTTTTTACTAACAAATGGACCCAAAGGGTTTTAAGATGATGAGCTTCAAATTTCATATTCTGCATTATTAATTGGTAGTTGCAGGCCATGAATTCCTGCCAAATCTTTCACATGCACTTAACATTGTGCAGCCAAAGACTGTTTGCACCTATCACTTATTTGTTTTAAAGATGGAAATATTTTTTTTTACAGTTTTGGCTAGTGCCATAATGTCCGAATATTCTTATTGTATAAACATAAAAATCTTACTCGTATTACTGAATAATTTTCAACTGTTTGAGTATGAATGATTCTTTTGTTTTTGTAAATAAAATACGGACTCCTTAAGGTATTAGTAGAGCAAGCGACAATAATCTTTAGCACCTGCCTTGGCAGATATATTTACTATTAATTCAATGTGCTCAAATAAACCTTTTAAACTCTTATTTGTCTTTTGTGATCCTGTCTAAAGTGTTCGGGTCCGGCATGCCCATATACTTTACCAGCATGCCTTGCCTGGCAACACATAACTGTTTAATAGAAAGTGGCAACGGCATAGAAAGCCCTTATTATTTCACCTAAATTGAACATTAGAGAGCTATAGTTTTAACACAGTTCAAGCCCCATGCCTTTTCACATTGTATACTGCTGCACTGAGACTCTGATAGTTTTCTCATATGTGGGTGGATATCTGAAAACAAACCAACAGAACATGTAGACATTTTAAATTACCCGAGTAGATGCCAATAAAGCAAGCCCAGTAAATAAATAAACACCCTAAAATGTGCCGGCCAGCACCACATTTACAGTAATTATTAATTTGTTTACTGTAGCAAAGGAAATAAGGAGTTGAAAATAATCTAAAAGGCTAATGATATTTGCCTTTACAAATGGGTGGGAACACCATGAGGAAACGGATGTACCTTGAATAACCATTATTATGCTTTGTATATAAAAACAAAGCAAACATTTAACAGAACCAAAATAAATGTAACAAATATGAATATGTTTGTACTTGCTAATAACCTATTGTTATTGTTAGATTATTAGTAACAAAGATGATACTATATATTATATCCACTGTCACTGTTTGCATAGCAATGATTGTTGCTACAAAAAGCTTTTGGTATGCAAATATAAAATCATGAGGGTATTTTAATGTGTGTAAAAAATGTGTGTATATATTTCCGCCAGTTGTGTATTTTATACAATGTCAATATTATTATAAGTATACTCGATATTCAAGCACATTAAATTGACTCGATTCTGTCACTAGCCCATACAGTAAAAATGTTAATATCTGATAAAAATAATAGAAATGTAGTTTTTGAAAAGAATTATATGTTGTTTGCTGGAAAATGTTGTAATGATTATATTCTTAATGATGTTAACAGTGTCTAAAGACTTGCTGAAACATTATTAAGTGTATTTTTTATACATTATTGCTTAGGCAATACTGTTTCTAAAATCAGAAAGTGCTTTCATAATGACAAGTATTATTTTCTTATGACTAAATATCTGAGTCCCACAAATAATTGACAATGAATCCAGTTATTTTACAAAGGCACAAAATATTAACAGGGACTTTGCCAGCTTTAAATCTCATTTAAACATTTTTTGTCATCCAGATGGCTAGTTTGGAGGGTGCATGTTTTAAAAACATTGCCAGTTTCTTTCCGTACTGGAAGGGAAATTGTGGCTTAACACTTCAGGAAGCTGTCACAGGGTAAATGCTATGTGCATATTCTAATGTGCATATTTCTCACTCACATTCTTTTGATAGTATTCACCGCCTGTCAGTCAGTAGGGCTTTTACTGATGTGATGCTGAGCCACAGATTCAGTCACCATGGAAACTTTGCAAGGTCTGTGTCACTGGAAAATCCATTTAAGGATCAAATTAATCATTGAAAAAAGGTCTATGCAGTATGATTGCTGCTCTACACCTTGACAAAGGCTCTGGCACAGCAGTGCTGCCAGCCTCTGTAGAACATGTATGTATGAAGATACTAAGGGAAAGGATTGTTAGAGAGGTGATATCATTACTACATTAGCTTATTATCCAACAGAGGATGGATTAAAATAATATGATTTATTACAACTTATTAGCATATAACTTATACAATGTTTGTTAGGGAATTTAGTAAATTTCAATTACAATGGTTTCCTTGGACAAGATATAATTATTGACGATTTTGAAGTTACCCATGAAAACTCACAAGACCCATTTAAATTAGCACTTGACTCCATTCTTAAGTCCAAGAGTATCACTTTGAGTGTGATTGGTGCAACAGAGCGCTGTAATTTAATGGGCACTGCAAACACTTAGGTATTAAACCTTAAAATGGCACCACGTATTAAACCAACAAAAGACAGCAATACTTGAAATAGCAAAAAAAATATTATTCATTTACAAACGTAAATTTACACGCAAATAAATACAAATTAGACACCAAGATAAGATCTGCACAGATAGGTGCTAAATACAGACACGACACATGGCAAGACTACTGAAATGTTAAATGCACAATATAGGCTCATAACAGAATGCAAAACAATGGAAAAAGACTTTACACTAAGATTGTGGGCTGACTTAGTGTAAACTTGGAGTAGGTTGATGGCAAAACATGAAAACTTAAAGAAGGTTGGTATTACAACCACAAAATTTTGAAAAACATTACGATATATCGAAGATTTCTCAAACCCAGGGACGGGCCTGAATGCATATAGACTACATTGTAAACACGTAATGCATGTAAAAATAATTAAAGAGCACAGACAAGCAAAAAAGAAACAAAGTAGGGAAATTAAACTAAAACAGTGTAACCATCTCGCTTTGGTCAAATGAGACCAACATTTAATTTTTGGCCAAAATGCAAAATACTACATGTGGTGGAGAACAAACACTGCACTTCACTTTCAACACACCATCCCCACTGTCAAATATGGTTTGTGGCAGCATCATGGACTGGGGTTGCTTCTCTTCAGCAGAGACAGTGGATTTGGTCAGAGTTAATGGGAAGATGTATATAGTCGAATGCTAGGCAATCTTGGAAGAAAACCTGTTGGAGTCTGCAAAAGACTTGAGACTGGGGTGGAGTTTTACCTTTTAGCAGACAATGACCCATAAAGACAAAAAGCCATGGCTTCAATGGAATGGTTTAAATCAAAACATATTCATGTGTTAACATGGCCCAGTCAAAGTCCAGACCTAAACCCAATCGAGAATTTGTTGCAAGATCTGAAAACTGCTGTTTATAAACGCTCTCCTTCTAATCTGACTGAGCTTGAGCTGTTTTGCTAAAAAGAATGGGCAAAAATTTTAGTCTAGATGTGCAAAGCTGGTGGAGGCATACACGCATGTTCCAAACAGGGAGCAAAATAGAATTTACTTTTAACAGTTTCAAAAGCTCTATTGATTAGATGCTTGGACTTGATCACTAGGAAGTGAAGTCAAATGATTAACCAAGGCAACAAATCAGCTTAGAAAAACTTGCAAAACCCAAAAAGTTTTATAACCAGAACATTTAGTTAGTATTTACATCACTTTATCACTCACAGACCTACATACAGATACTTTGTTGATTTTGGAAGTCTTTATTAATTTTGTTAATAATATGGTTGTTTTGCTAAATCTGTTTTTAGATGAAATGGTCAGGATACCCACACTACCAGCAAGCAGCAGGTCTTACTTGGGTGATGAATAATTATCAGCAGTGACATGTGGTGATGGTAAATTAATGCGTGTTGTCCTTTTATAAGTGGATCAGACCCAGCCATGCTGCTGAAGCTTTTGAAACAACTAAGAGTCTTAACTGGACAAACAGTTTTGCGGGACCTAATAATATGAATTCACTAGCATCTTGTAGTACTAACTTGTGCTCTACTAGCATTCCAGGGTCGTGCCCTGGCTGCAGCTTTTGCCATTTATATTTCCCTTTTCTTGTTTTCAATTGAATGGTTCTAGAAGGCCCCCCATACACCATTTGACGTTTGCTGGACTCCCGAGGTCCAAGGCTTTACCCAATAACGGGTGGATTGGAAGGACAATGTCCCTATAAAAGGTCCTGGCTAGAAACATCCTAGACTCTGCACTCATTCAAGAGTTCAGGTGGAAGCAGTCTACTAGTATGGGACGTCAAGATCCAGCCCTAGAGAGGGGTACAATAAACCACTGTTTCATCATTGGAGCAGCAGGCGCACACACCTTTTTTGTGGTGTTCTGAGGGAAAAACTATGATTCCCAGGAATAAAATACAGCTGCCAGAAGGTCTAATTAAACCTACTCCAGGCAACACACCTCGGCGCATCTTTTCTATACCACTAAGCACTTTGATAGGGAGAATCTGGTTTCATAAGGCCTTACATGTTCATGGTACACCTTGGGGCAGAGAGAACCGGAATCTCAGGGATAATTAATAAAAAATTTAAAACGTTTCTCGCCCCACATCTTTTAATGTACAACATTAAAATTTGGCAGTATATATTTTTTTATTACAAACAACTTTACACCTCTTCTTTGCTCTTTAGTCTTTTTTTGTTATTTAATCCTTTCCAAGCCAACTTTTTTCACGTTTGTTCACAAACTGTCCATTTCTATTTTTTTTGTACATATCCCTTCTGCTTACTATGACACACCACCCTCCCTCTTTACACAGACTCGATCCGGGTCCTGCCAGCTAGCTTGGTGATCTTGTGCCGTGGCCTTTTTGCCTGCAACTAAGGTTCACATACCCTTGTGTCAAGAAAGTATAAAAGCAGGTGATTAAGGATTTGTTTCTACCTTTCTTCTAACTTATAATAGAAATTCACTTAATTCTTTATTGAAATAAGTTTTGTAATATAATAAAAAAGCCTGATGAGATGGAATAAAGTAATAATTTTTTTTAAGATGTATATCTTCCTAACTATAGACTAATTGCATATATTGAGTATGAGAACTTGAAGTGATTTTGGCTTACATATATTATTAAATGTTACATCTAAGGTCTCATTACAGATGAAAGCTGCAATGAGTGTTCTTGGCTAATCACAGCTACAGTTATTATCAGTAATATTTATAGTATTATTACAAGATACTTTTAGATCTCTTTTTGTTATAGATGTAAACTAAATGGGATGGAACCTAAGTATTTTGATGATTTTGATGTTTCCTTTGACATCCTTTGCTTAGAGGTTACTGCTACAGTAAGGTGGTAATTTTTGGGGTGTGGCACATATGCACAGCTCCAGAACACTGGAGTTAAACAATGAGCACATCATACTCTTTGGCAAAACAGCCAGACTGCCTTTGCTCAACAGTTATGTGACTCATTTATTTATTGGAGATGGGTGATTTAAAGGTGAGACAAAATAGTATAAAAAATACTAAGAAAAAAATAATCAAAAATAAACAAAGCATTGCATTAAGAAGCCACCTAAACCATGAGAAAACTTTTCTGGAGAGGGAAGATGAGGTTCATATACTACCATAGTATAAGTAAGACTAGGAAATGTTGAGGGTGGGGAAACATTTAATTCAATAATCAACTCGAATACGAAGTACGAAAATTCGAGATGGAGATTGAAAATCTTATAGCGTTATATCTCCAAAGAGCAAGCCGATGTGACAGTGGCAAGAAAAAAATCAATGTTACTCTGTCTTTCAAGGAAGAAAACTTGGGAGGACTGATCTTTCCCAGTGCATGCATTGACCTGACTGGATCCTCTGTGTGCGCATTTTGGAGGATAAGTGCGTGCACCTTAGCTGCATAACCTCTTTATCTTGGAAGTTGGAAGGAGGAACAGAGAATCCAGTGGAAAAAGATTTCCCCAGGCGTTCACGGCGACATTTACGAATCCTGCCATCAATGGACATGGCTAAATATCTTATATGGCTATATATCATAGGTTGGAGGCTTCGGCATAATTTGCCAGTTTGTTGTGTAGACCATCATTTAAACCCTGGCGAAACACTGTGTAAAATGTAAAAAATGTGTAAAATAAGATAATTCGGAGAAAACAGGATTAGAATTCTGTAGACACAACACAAAATAAATGTAGTAACAATAAAGTAACAAACCTGTTTTTGAACTGTGTTGACTCAAAAATCATAGTTTAAGTATAAGTACAGATACCAACAAAAACAACTTATGTAGTTATTAGTTATTTAGCAGACGCTTTTATCCAAAGCGACTTACAAGTATCCCACCTTGGTTGGGATCAGAACACAGGGTTGATACAGCACCCTGGAGCAATGAGGGCTAAGGGTCTTGCTCAGGGACCCACAATGGTAACTTCAGTGGACCTGGGATTTGAACCCACTATCCACTGATTGATAGTCAAACTCCCAAACCACTGAGCTACCACTCCCTACAACAAAGTACATTTTCTTGAATGAAAGTAAGGAGAGAGTCTTAACTGCAAGTAAGCAAAGTGAAAGTTGACTGCTGTTTATATCTGTCTGCAGTGCACAGCTGCAATCGGCATGCTGACTGTGAGTGGTGTTGCACTACTTATTCTGGAGAAGTGGGAGTAACCTGCACCACTCTTTATGCAGTCAACATGCATCAGGACTATTGTAAGGGCATTGATTTTTGGGATGACATCGCAAAAACAGAGACCACTACTCTTAAAATACACCAGTTAATTTTTTTAAGATAAAGCAGCCAGCCCATACTGGCCTCCTTTAGTAATTATAAAGCATTAACTTAACCACTGGAAAGATATTTAGGTTGAAAATCTGGTCTTACAACCACAGACATGTAACCACACCAGCTCAGGACATCGGCGCCCAGCATCTACACCTTCAAGATCGTCTGAAACCAGCCACTAGGACAGCTGCTGCAAAAATGGGTTTACATAAGCTTTATCTGTAAGAAACCATTTAAAAGAAGCCAACAATTTCTCATGCTTGATGGTGTATGGCATGTCGTAGAGGTGTATTCCTCCGAGGTTAATCCTTGTGCTATATGACAAAATTACACATATAAGAGTGGCTTTTTATCATGGCCAACCTACGGCACAACTGTGCAATAATCGTGCTGTCTAATCAGCATCTTGATATGCCACTCCTGTGAGGTGGACGAATAATTGAATTATAGACAGTGTTTTAGTGCGTATTTTTTCTGCAACAGACAGTACTGCAGTGCATGCAGTGGTGCAGGGCATGAGTCAGTTTACTTAGAGACAAACTTAAGAGGAACATCTGCTATGGAAAATTACACATAGTAAATCATTACCAAAGAATGACAACATTTAATTTGATAAGAATCATATGATTATTACTAAATACTCTAAAGAATGTTCATTAAGCAATAGAACCAGCAATAGAATCCTAACATTTAAAGGGCACACGTTCATTAGGAGGAGCCGTATCAGGTGAATTAATTAAACATAATCGAAGTCCATTACTGTCAGCTCTGCCTCCTACCCCAGAGCCAGGGTGCTGCTGACACACCATGTTTTTGGACAGTAAAAGGTAGAACCTGGAGGAAAGCACTAGCATTGTTTTCCTTCAATGAAACAATGGAGCTTCAGGTTGTGCAGGGGCATCAAATAGCAGCTGGCTAGGTGGCGATGTTGCAGCAGGCTTCCCTCATGACTGAGGGCCCTTGTCTGTGTGCAATGACTGGGTTTTTCAACAGGACAATGCTGCAGTTCACAATGCCCGTCTGACAAAATACTTCTTCCAGGAGAAAACATAACTCTTTTGGACCATCCTGCGTGTTTCCGTGATTTAACTCCAATTGAGAACATTTGGGGATGGAGGGCAAGGGAAGTTTACAATAATGGGCATCAGTTCCACACAGACAGTTAATATCGTAAAGCCATCTTTAACACTTGAAGCAACAGTTCCACTAACCTTCTGAAAACACTTGTGTCAAGCATGCCTAAGCAATTGTTTCAAATAGAAAGGTATACAGTAGCTACTCATTACTTTTTTTGAGTCCTTTTTTGACACTTAAATTTCTGTTTTGAGGATTTTTTTTCGTTTTGTTTTAGCTATGGTCGTAAACTAAGCTCTACTTAGAACCTTCCTAAGATCCATTGCAAATTCTTGCAATTTTTAAACTGGTTTTAAGATTTTGCTTTCAGGAGTGTAGTTCACTGCACTCTAGTGATAACTGGTGCCGGCTGCTTTCACCTCACTATGGTGCCATTTCTCACTCCATATCTTTCACCACTTCTAAATGCTGAAACAATCTTTCTAGCGCTGTCTGTAATTCACTATTTTCTAGAAACATATCAAGCTATTTCTCTTTGCAAGCACTTACAGTACATTTCATTTCTATTTTAAATAAAATAAGATTTACCATTCCACCAAACACTTTTGCAGAATATGTTTCTTAGCCTCTGCCACCGTTGCTTTTATTAGTGTTGGCAATCAGTTGTAACATTCTAAAGTTGTGGGCAATTGGTTGGTCTAAACTAGTTTCTAAAACTGTGCCAAAATTAAAAACCACATCAAAATCATGCCTGCTCTTAGTGTAAATTTTAACTGTTTGTTTCTTTGCCAACTTACCAGCTTTAATTACTGCACGTAACTTAGCTGCTAATGCTGCAAAACTTAATGCGAGCGGATTTGATTTAATGACAGTGTGGTCATCTGAATTTTCCAGCATCTGAATTGTAAGATGCTTACCTTTGACATTCAAAATCTGGATTTAGTTATGGTGTTTCTTTCAGCTACAATCTAGTGCAAAGTTCATTAGTAATAGTAATACTGTCATATGGTTCCCCCATCATCCTCAAGGTCAAGGCTGGATTCCAAATAAAGCTGCATAATAAATAATGAACGTCCTATATTGAGAACGTGTTTTCAGGAAAAAAAAATGTTTTTGATTACTGAATGACTAAGCCAAATTTTTACTTTTTGCTAAGAAATGTACACCTTATGTCCCAAACTAACAAACATGTTTAGTTGTCACTGTCAGTGTCGATTTTAAAATGTGCCCTAGTTGGTTAGTTTGTTAATGCTGTTTCTGGACTTAGCATTACAAGAGTAATATGGTGCTTTAAAGCCCAAATGAATGTTTTCGATGATGAATTGATAAGTTGTAACTTATGTGAGAGGATTATGGGGAAGTTGCAATTCATAATGGTAGGGTGGTTTCTCCAGCTTCTAGTTTATACCTTATGGAATTGTATTATGCTCAGGAATTAAGTGTGATGAAAAACTTTAAATCTCTTCATATGCTGACCACACTTTGGTGGAAATCAAAAATTAAAGTTTCTATACTCTTAAAAGTCTGAGGTTGAAGTCTAAACCCAGAGTACTCCATAGTTATCAATGTGAACTCTTGAACCCTCATTGCTCCAGACGTGGCTGGTCTGTGACCCCAGCCAACAAGTTAAACCCAGTTAAAATGCTGAGATTAGATAAGTGTCTGCAAAACAGTGTAGTAATATAAATAATAATAATAATCCTGCCTTGTCTCATATACCATGAATTATGACCATGAACCATTTGCTTGTCCTGTCCTTGATCAGCATAGTATAAAATAAAGAACAAATGTATTGTGGAAAAATGTTTTTCATACACCGGCAAATACAGTATATTCATTAATTCATAGTGATGTGGAGCTGCCATCAAGCATGAATATGTGAAAAAGTGAAAATCTCTTTGCATTATTTTAAAGAGTGGAAAGGAGAGAAGAAAGTCTTAAATGCAGAATGAATTTTTTCATCATGAGAAAGATCATTTTCATTAATATATGACTGCAATTTCACATGTCATGCTGAACTATGTGGTACACAATCTGTATGTTAGTCTCACAATTTGTATATTTGCTATTCTTGGTGTCCTGGCATGTGACATTTGGTGTAAAAACCCAGGACAAGGAGGATATTGGGCAGCCTGACAAAACACCAGTGGGCATGTCAAACTGTTCCAGCCCACCCTTTTGGTGCATCAGAAGGTCGATGTTCGGCTAGGGCAAGCAGATGGTCACTGCCGGAGCACCTGCCACTCTTGTGTGCCTGTCCAAAGGAAAACAGGAGGCCAAACAGAGGGAAAGATGTTCATATGGTGATGTGCATGGAACCCTTTGTTTCATCCTGCACCTCTTTATTTATTTATTATGTCATCAGCTCTTTGTCCATGGCACGGCTGGAGAAATTTTATGTAGTTTTCCAATTGTTGAATATGGACATCTAATCACTGTAGACTAATCATCTGTACATGGTTGTACTATACAGCTGATGCTGCCCAGCTGCTCAAAGAGTCCCCCAAGGAATTTTTCCTTGCCACTATCACTTTGGCTTGTCGTTGGGGGTTCAGGTTCATGACACAGTAAAGATGCTTTGAATCTTTCTTGGTAAATATTTCTTAGTAAAACTAGGGTGTGGTAGCGCAGTGGTTAGGGTGTTGGCCAGGCAATCCAAGGGTTGTGGGTTCAAATACCAGGTCTGCTAAAGTTACCATTGTGGGTCCTTGAGCAAGGCCCTTAACCCTTACTGCTCCAATGATTCTGTATGTAACCCTATGTTCTGACCCAAACCATTAAGTGGGATACTTGTAAGTTGCTTTGAATGAAAGCATCTGCTAAATGACCAAATGTAATGTAAATCTAGAGCTGGCAATATGAAAAAATTCACGTTTGCTAATTTCTCTATGTTTGCAGTTTTTACATGCCAGAAAATGCTGAATTTTATGTCAAATCCAATCTGTATTTGGGTCTGGCAAGTCCTGACACATATGGTCTAATTGTATCTGCAAAAGTTAAACTAAAAGTTAGCCCTGTTTTATCAACACTACAATGTATGGTCAAGTTACAGATACTATTTTCTAAGGTCCAGCCCAGCTTTTTTATGTCACTCTAAGACCTCTATCCATAAGGTTGTGCAATTTAGCATTTTAAAGAAAAAAATGACAGTGACAGTGGGAGATTTGCATCCAGTTGTATGATATCATGCCCTGATGGTCAGATCTATTTACACAATTACCAATCAATTGCATTACAAGTCTAAATAATAATACAAGAAAAAATCTTACAAGAAAAAAAACCATCTGGTTTGCTTTTGGTACAGCTAAAAGTGACGTTGTAATTTGGTTAATGCTACCTGGCCTTTAGCCTAATTCTTAAAGGCATAGGCATAAAAATGTAAACCTAGCAATCAATGATGCTGAAATATGATTCGTTAAATTCTTTAATAAGAAAATATATGTGTGGAAGTGACGCAACCGGGGAAAAAGCCATGAAAGGATGTATTCATGGACAAAATATAATAAAGATTCCCTTTAAGGAAAGTGGCAAAAAGCAGTGATCTAGAAATAAATTTGAAAATACCGAAAGCCAAAACTTCTAAACCCTAAACTGGATCTTTGAGTGTTTGTCATGGCAGAGATGACAAAAAGTAGATTTTGGTCTTCTTTTTTGTTTTTTTCCCACATCTTCAAGAACACTTTTTAAGATTGTTTTTACCCGTTGCCAACAAAGTAAGCAGGTCAGGTAAGCCTAACTCAATGAATGTGTAAGTAATAGAATCACAAAATATCTGATCACAATCATCGTGATCCAAACTGTTCATTTACAAATCAGACCTAAAATTTCTCCAAACTGTTTCCAAAAAAGGTTCATGCAACTACAAGTGAAATTACTCTCGGCACCCAAATAAATCAATACTAAACATAAAAATGAGGTAAATAGTATTTGAGTTTACACATACAGGTGAATAAAAAATTATTTAAAGTGCAGAGAAGTTATTCATGTGTCAAAATTAATTCCAGCCGTAAATGTGCAGAAACTTGGTGGACAAACCAGACATCCAGGTAGTGTGTGGGCATTGACATCACAGTATAAGCACAACCCTGCTTTAATACAGTGTTGGTACTATCTGGCAGACAGATGAGTGGTGTCAATTTGCATAGGCTCAGTGGGTGGTTCAGGTGAGAAAGGTGGTGAGAAGCATTGTGGCCCTAATGTGCATGATCTGGATAAATGTGCAGGGAAAAGGTGACATAAGTGGATAGCAGTAATGATCACTTTATTAAAATAATTCATATCACAACATAACAGCTCAGCATGCAGAATAGCACGAAACAGGAGAAACAAAGTGGCATTTTATTTCATCTTCTTTATACAGCAAAGCATTAAAACTTTACACATATTTTCTGTAGTAAGTTTCTCTTAATGAACATTTAAAATAAACTCAAAACACGATGAATCTTGCTCTGAATGGTGAAACACAGCTTGTAATTACTCCAAAAAAATTATGGTTAAGTGTACCTTACGACTGTTGTTTTCTCAACCAATCTGCCCAAAAGCAGACAGATTGAAACAAAAGATGGCTTTTATTTTCTTCAAATATTATTTACAGTTCACAGCAGTCCACAAACAACCAACACACTTGTACACAGGGTAGCGTAGTTGCCACTCTGCCTCTTCTCGGTTTTGAGATTTTTTTCATTACACACAGAAGAAGAGATAATTACACATGCTAATAAATGGCAGTTTTTTTCCCCTACTAATCTCCCTCTTATCCCTGCCTCAAATTCACAGGCTCCTCCTCATCATGTACTCTCACCACATTACCCAACTGCTTGTTCCAAGGCCAGATGCCATATGAAGTCAAAAGATGTTGTTTATCAATCACTGGAACTTAGTGTGGGCCCTCAAATGTAAAGTCACAGACTGGTGTCATTTAAACAGGGTGAAGAAGGCAAAAAAAAAAAGCGCCGGGTGCTGGTTTAAATCGATTTACTCCCCAATAAGGCATATAGCTTTCACACTGCTTGTGCTTTGATATTTCCCTGAGAATTCCAACATGGGAGATGATCTTGAAGTGAAGCAGCACTGCTTTTAAATATAACGTTGCATAACTAATACAAATCAACCGGTCTATACGGCCAACATCCTAATTCTTTTAAGTGAGGCTTGAAAGGACTGCAAAGTGGGTTTTGATGGTTGGTTTACTAAATGAAATTTACAGCATGCTACACACCAATAATTATGTATCTGCATGTGCTCTCTGCATCCAATGCCTTGTGTCTGCACGATCAGAAGCAACTTTTGGCTTATTCAGATTGATTGCACTGTACCCACTTAACCCTCCCAGTTGGCAGTTGGGCAATGAGAGTTCTAGCACCACCAGAATGATCTAGGCCTCGACATCACAGTGCAGTCATTTCTGAATTACATCACAGTTGGATCTACTATTGATGATCAGTGTGTAAGGCCAGCAGGGCCTGGGTCTGGTCCTGCTACAAATTCGTAAGTGTATTTTCCTGCGGTGTGTTCTATACAGCTATATATTCTCACTTTCTGGGTTTTTGCACCAGTGTAATAGGGTAATGATATGTCACACCTAGAAACATGAAGGTGTAACAAAATATACAAATATCATTTTGATACTTGTAACAAAGCGATAAAGAGATGTTGGGGATGCAGTTGGTAAACTTGTCAAAATTGCGGTAGAAAAAACTTGTCAAATGATGTTTCAAACCCTCTTGAAGATTAAGTCCAAGTCCAGATGCAGCGCTTTAAAAAGCTAAACCTGACATTGTATGGTCTGTACATATCCAAGGAAAATGGGTTATCTTTATGTAGTACTGAGTGTCCTTGGATTCTGTCACAAGCTGCCCTTGCACCTCTGTTCTCATTTAAATGACTTTAGAGATAGGTGCTGTTATTAGTACTTATTTAAATTAACATTGTTAATCTAAATTAAGAGTGAACACCCAGTTGCTAGAATACAGTGGCTGCTAAATCAAAATGGGTGGTTTGAAGCTTATGATAGCCTACAGATTTTTTTGAATTACCAAGGTGATAAAATGGTTATTTTTTTAAGTAAAATGGAGCTGCTAGTCCATATTACACCCCTTTCCCCCATTTTGCAACTTTATATATGCCATGGACACAGATCCCCCTATTGTCAGTAGCTTGGGTAGTGCAGCGTAGCCATAAACTGTAGTAGTTTTCACTTTTGCCAGCAAATATGGTTCACTTTTAAAAAACGAAGAAAACAGAAAAGGCTTGCCCAACAAACTTTAACTGTTGGATATTGCATAATGGCCAGGTCACAAAAATGATAGTAGAAGTATAATTTTCCACTAGAAAACTCTGTAAAATGTACAATGTGTAAGGTAAGTCAAATTATTACAATTTAGATAGTATTCAAGATAATTACCAGTTATGCCATTTAAAAATCATTGTGCCATCTGTTTTCAAAATGAATTGCCTCCCTTGACAGTAGGAGTAGGGTAATCCAAACATAGAACTCTTTTTGTGAAATCAGTGTTTGTGTATACTGGCTAATTATTGGTAGAAAAGCTTGTCTATCCTAGGATCGAATAACAACCTCTTTTTCCCATTCTCAACAAAGTTTACTGAAATCTTCTCACTTATGAGTCTAAAACCAGACATGCAGAGGCATCCACAGTCATTTAATATATCTACCCGATGACACCATGAGTGTGTGTGTATGTGTGTGTGGAATGAACTTTTTGCGATGTTGAAAGCTCTACCCATGAGCTTTATTGTGACTTTTAAAGGCAGCTCTACTTTGATGTCTTCAAGGAAAGGTGAGACATGCATTAGGTACCTAGCCTCAGGCCTGACACTAAATCTTTACATGATGTAGACTCCACAATACACAATGGGCCTTCACATTCTTTATTATAAGCCATCAGTCACTTGTTTACATTGTGTAACTGTAGGTGAAGGAAAGGCTATTAAAAACTTTTTATTAGTGAAAGGCCATGATAAGGAATCAGATCAGATCTTGAATGTGTATTTGTGTCTGTGTGACCACACACTTTAACTCAGATTACTGCACACCTTCATACACAGAAATGTCAGCATTTCATTAAAATTTATGCCTTCATCTTTCGTCACTGTGTGTAGGGGTTCTTTCAGACAAAATGTGACAGCAAGCCTTGCAAACATGCCAAGTCAAGGCCTTAAATGACATCTGAGAGGATATAATTACCTAAGAAGGTGCTAATAGCATTTATCCAGTCTGCTGGAGGGACTGTCATTGAAGACCACATAATGGGTGGCATTTCTTTGCTTACAGCAGCATTGTTGAAGTGGAGGTTATGGACAAAAATGAGTGAGACTTACAGGTATGTTGACTATTGAACAATCAAAGCCTTTCATCTCCGAAAGCTAGAGAATTTTCCATCATCACCTATGCACAGAAGTATCCAGTTCCCTCGTTTGTTTGTTTTCTTTTTCTTTTTAGCGTTGCTCCGGATAAAGAATGTTTTCATTGAAAAGCATAGAGGCAAATCTCTCTATTACAGCAATGACAACAGTTTACACCCCACTGTCACTGGACTAAAAGAGGTTGAAAATACAGAAAACATTACAACCGATTGCCTTTTAAATCCATAACTTTCCTTGTAACAGATATAGATCATTGATGAAAGATATATTTAATGTTTCCCCTTTGCCATTCTCAGCTGTTTGACACAAACTGCACATTGTAGCTAAACAGTCCCTCGAAAATAATTACAAAAATATGAAAAAGAAAAAGATAGTGTTTTGAGTCATACTAGTTTATATAAACATGAACAAACAGTCTTTCATTCATTAGAGGCATTGTGATCTCTTTTGTTGCAGCCTTCAGACTGAGATGAAATAATTGTTCGTGGTGAACACAAAAAATTCTCAGCAAAAATATAATTCTAAATTCAAATAACGAATTTGCATATGCAGTAGCTATTCAGATTATTTATTTATAAAAGAGACCAAAAGTTGTATAATAATTATTAAATATGCTTTTTTATATAAACATTTTGTAAATTTAGTGAAATTATAATGCAAGAAAAATGGTCCACATGCCCATCCAGGGGCAAACGTCTTGGGCGCTGGGCAGATATAACCAGCACAGGGCGCCAATCCATTGCTGAGTTCAAGGTAAATTGAATGCTCTAAATCGTTCTGTATAATGTGTAAGCGTGCCCAGGGATATTTTGGAACCCTGTGTGTGTCTGCCCACCACCTGAGATGTTCTCTGGATGGTCATGGGAACCACCCTGCGAACTTAATAGAGGAGTTTGCAGAAGATAATGAATGACTGAAAGATGAGTGCAAAGCAGGAAAATCCAAATCAAACATCCCCACACATTATTGTAAGCTTAAAGTATAATTCTGATTTGTTTTAATAATCACAAGATTAGAAGTAGAAGTACTACAATAGAAGTACTGGGGCACCTAGAGACATGTTTTCAGAAGTATGTGGACACATGGGTACAAAAGTCCAAGGGTACGAGAAAAACTAAGAACTAGTTGATGATTACAATAAGACACGCCCAAAAACATTACCTTTGAACATTTAACAAATACTTTTATCCAAAGTGACTTACAAGTATCTCATTAGAAAGTTGGGGCTAGAACGAAAGGTTACATACAGAACCCATGGAGCAATAAGGGTTAAGGGCCTTGCTCAAAGATACAAATTGGTAACTTTAATGGACCTTGGATTTGATCCCACAACCCTTAAATTGCCCAACATCCTACCCACTGAGCTACCACACCTTACAACAACTGCACACATGTTTAAAACTATGCAAACTCCTGTCTACAAAAATTTGTGGACAACTTTACGAAGGTATTAAAAGAACTAGGTACATTATTTATAAGCTATGGAGACAATTTGATTGTTTTTTACTAAAGTATATGGAAACTGGGGTCAAATGTTCCAAAAGCAATGAGCCACTTACCAACACTTGGTTAAAACATGAAATCCACAATTTAACACCATAGCAGCAACAGACTTTGACAAGCCAACCTTTAAACTAAATTTACCATTCTAGTTTTATTTTTGTTAATTTCCAAAGTGTTCAATTTTTATATGTTGTTTTTACCTAAAAAAATAAAGCTATTTCATTTATTAAATCAGGTTGTTTCATTAAAAAGCAACAATTTGAAAAGGTTATGATGACATCAATTTAATAATTCACTTAATACATGTAACTAATTCTAGTTCCATTTTAGAAAACGAGTTCCTGTTTCTTATCAGTTCATACACATTAGTGATTTTGTGGAGATAGTCATTTTTTTTTTAGAAAAATATTAAAATGTGGCCCCTATTATAAAATGTTGGTAAAAAGAAAGACTAAGTATAAAATAGGTATTTGCCTCTTTAAACAACAGATTTATTACAAGATTACTTTTTACAGCCCAACAAGCTGGTCATAGAAGAGTAATAGGACTCTTAAGTATTGTGTAGGCACTTGACAATGTTTTGCTGCATTGAATTACAAACAGTTCATGGACAAGCCTTTTTTCTTTAAGGACATTTAATCTGGGGATAAATTGTTTTGGTATTCAAGGCATCATTAACCAGCCTGTGTTGCTGTGTTCTTCCCACAGGGCGTTTTTCCAACATGTTCAATTATAAGTATCAGATTATGTCAGTTAACTTGCCTTTAAAAGTTTTGTCAACTTACTTTCTGGTCTGTCAAGTTTTCACACCTTTCCATGGTAAGATATTTTATGAAGCTTGTATGATTTAGATTGGCAAGGTGATACATTGTTTTAATTTACATAAATTCTAGATTAGGTTGATATATTATGGATTATATTACTTTATAGCACCATAAATAAAAGGGGCAAATATTGCAGAGTACTTAGTCAAAGTCACTGATGCGGAACTGCAACCACTGATTAAACCAAATTACCAATTCATCATGGTTTAACTACAGTTTAAAATAGCTTTTACTTTTAATAAAAATGTAATCATTAACATTGTCAGAATGGCTATTTTAAAGTTGAGGAGCTTTGTGGAAAAACAATCTTCCCCAGCAGTGACTTTATTTCTTTCAAGAGACTAAGTTGTAGGCTTGCGGTTAGGGAACCAGCCTTGTAACCTAAAGGTCGCCAGTTCGATTCCCAGTCCCACCAAGTACTATGGCTGAAGTGCCCTTGAGCAAGGCACCTAACCCCAATTGCTCCCCGGGCGCCGTATAAAAAAAAAAGGCTGCCCACCGCTCCGGGCACGTGTGCTCACTTCACCAGTGTGTGTATTTGTGTGTGTGTCACTGCACGGATGGGTTAAATGTGGAGGACAAATTCCTCTGCGTGTAAGCACTGTAGGCAAAATAAATCACTTTATCACTTTATCACTATCACTTTAGTGATTTTAGGCCGTATCGTCCCAGCCCTATTTGTTTTATATATATATATATATATATATAAAGGCAAAAAAGAGAAAAATTAAAGCCTTAATTCAAGTGGCTTTATTTTGTAGAAAAAAAGAATTAGACACCAAAACCTGGATTGATGCCCATGCCATCACAGTGCCCGAATGGCCAGCCAACTCTCCTCACCCAAACCCAATTGAAAATCTATGGGGTCTTCTCAGGAGGAAATGAGGGGCACCAGACTCAACAATAAAGAAGAGCTGACTGCAAGCATCAAGGAAAATCTGGGCTTCCATAACTCCCAGCACTGTGATGGCGTAGGCATCGAACCAAGTTTGTGTGCTTCTGGCGGCAGGGGCAGGGGGGCAGGTTTTGCTGGAAGATGAAATGTGCATCTCCATACAGATCCTCAGCAGAAGAAATCATTAAGTCCTCTAAAACATTTTGCTGGACTGTTGCAGATATTCTTTGGGTGGTGGATGATTCTCCATGATGCCACGATACCAACATGGTGGTGATGTGTGTTGCACTGATGGATCCACAAGTGTATGAGTCTCTGCAGCGGGTTACACCGTTGTGACACATCAGATCTGATGAACTGTCCATGATGTAACTCTCTTTTCCCTTTTTCAGTGAGCACTGAATAGGCTCTTGCTCCCCGTGCAGCATTAATGGGGCAGCTCAGAAAATATGGTTTTATTTATGTGTTTACGCTTCGTAATGCCGAGTCATCGCAGTGTGGTAGCTGTTTGTGGCATCGTGAAGCACAATGAACAATAAAAACGAATGACTTTCAGCTGCTTCGTCGCTGCGTCCCATGATCCTCGGTTCCATTTGCACCGCTGCATAACCTGTTTTTCCCGGAGTTGTGTGAGAACGTTCACAACTGGTTATTGAACCATAACAAATCAGCTCATGTGGTATTAAGGATTAGGCTTCCATTCTCGCATTCCTGATTCTGTCTTTACCACACCTGTGTTCTGCCTGCATGCTCGCTCTCCTCCCCCCCCTCTCTCTCGCTTTGACATGGTCCAAAATGCAAGAGGCATCAAGTGAAGCATAGTATTGCCCGTGGTTTTAAATGGTGATCCTGTGAGACGTCCACATACTTTTGCCTGTGTAGCGTATTTGGCCGCTCTCCACAGTCAGCAGGGCAGAATAGGCGCCATGGGACTGGACGGATGCTGAGAGGCTCGCGTGTGCGCCTTTTCCTTTGACCCGTCAGCCTCCATTACTCCCCTGGGAGGCCCCCTGCTGGTCAGTCAGTCAGTCTGAGGGGGGGCGCGCACGCGAATGCACTCAATCGCTACAATGACCTTGCAGGACTGGGTCTCATTCCGATTCGTCTCTTGTCCGCACTAAGCGGGTGATTTATGTCCAACGGCTCCGTGGCGCATCACGTACAGGCTTCAGCGGCGCATCAGGAACAGCGTGCAAAATGTATCCAGGCCCTGAGGGCGTGTTCCAAAAATGTGTGTAATGATTACAGCCTTTGTTTGTTTTTTGGCGTGACCATGAGGATCGAGGAACGACCGATCGTGTGATTTTTGAGCGCGGGCGGCGAGACATTCCACAGACAGTGAATGAATTTAGTAAAGCTGACACATTTCGATTGAAGAGACTCAATCGGGGTGAAGGCCGCTGCCTGAGTCATCGTTTTTTATGGTCTCAGTTTCTACCAGTACACACTTAAGCAATGAGTCGCGACCCAAAAATGGGTTCTGGACAGGTCGCAGAGAGGGTGTGAAAATATATATTTATGAAGGAACAGTTCACATGGATACACACCATACATAATACATATATAAACAAACACAGAACCTTAGAAATGATAGGAAAACAAACTGCCGCATTCTCGTAGCCATGGTAACCATCATTCGTTCATCAGCTACCCTTCTCTTAAGAGAAGAGGGGGTATTAGTTTTTATGTGTGTATGTGGCCTGGGACATGCACTTCTGCCTCACCAAGAAGGTCGTAGGTTCGATTCTCGGTGGAGTGAACACGGCTCCTTCCTGTCTTGTGTATCCATGTCCTCCCTGTGCCTGTGGGGGCTTCCTGATGGTTGAATAGGATGAATAGGAGAGACTTACTTGTCCTAGGCGTATACGTTTCGTGCTGGTTACAAACCTGGATAAATAAAAGGGTGTATAGGACATCTGGTGTAAATATGTAGTGGCGCCCCCTAATGGGAGCAAGCGGAATAAAGACGCGCGTTTGTTGCCTGAACGAGCAACCCGGATAATGGCTGTTCAGAAGGACGTGTCGTGGTTTTCACGTGTTTAATGGATATGAAATGATGCCGTTCCAGCTGCCAAAGTCCAGCTGTTCCAGCAGATGTTCTACCTTTAAATATATCTTTAGGTATTTTTTTAATATAACGACGAAAAAAAGTTTTTTAGTGAACCTTAGTAAGATAGTGATTTTGGATCCAGCATGTCGGATGTGATGGCGTTCAGACGGCGTGCTCGGTCATGTCCTCACCCCGTCATCAGGACTGCAAGCATGACATCACGTGCAGCTGGAACACAGAGGCCATGTGTGTTGCGTGACCTCACCGCCGTCCGAATGCATGCTGGTACGGCGCAGTGACATCACGAACGAACGAGCCAGTGCGCCATTGTGATACAATATAAGCCGATGTGTCTGTACGTGTCCTGATTGTGTTATCATGCAGCACTTTGTAACTTCGTACAGGGCTTTGCTTTTATTCCCACACATCACCGCGGCGCTGCATCACCAGACCCTTTTTTTGTAAAGTGTGTGTGATAAGCGTGAATACGTGCTGGGTTTGTTTCTGTGGATGGACGGGGGAAGGGACAGCCGGCTCTGTCCTACAGATAGTTGAGAAGGACAACCCCTTCCTCCATGCTAGTCAGGGAGAGGAGATAAGCTTAGTCACTGGGTTTGATTGTGTGTGTGTGTGTGTGGGGGGGGGGGGATGGGGGACCTCACAGAGAATGAGTGTGCTTTAAGATAACAGAGGAATCAGCCTCTAAAGAAAACCTCAAGCTCTTGAGCCGTGACGTCAGGCGAGCTTTTCCAAATCACTGGTTCGCGAAGGGAGCCGGATAGCGAGGGTCTTAATTAGATGTCACTTCTAATTATCTTTTTAAATAAATTTAGAATTTGTAATACAAGGCTTCTCAACTGGTCTCAGTCCGGGACCCGCATTTTCTCATGGTCATTACGTTGCGGCCCACTTTTATACAATACAAATGTACACATATACATGCATGCAGGTAATTACCCAAGATTCATTATGGAAGGAAACTTTTTCTCAATTAACAAAAATCCACTTGATAAAATACTCCGGTTATATTTGCATTCTGCCATTCTGCCTCCGAAGATCACAAATTTAAAGCAAAGGGTAACCTGTAAAGAACCGGTTACCATGGCAACGAAAATGCTGCACATATCTGAAGTGACTCTGTATTTATTTTTTATTTTTTCCAAGATGAAAGATAAGAAGAAAATAAGATTTATTTATTAATAATAATTATTATTTTTTCAATGCCTATCTGTCCGCAAACAATGAAAACTGAGGTTCCTATTTCCATTAAAATCAATGTAAATGCAGTTCATTTGTTATAGAGACTCCAAAAATACATAAAACACCTTTTATGGAGACTTAATGTAGTTTAGAGTTTAATACTGAAAACAGAACAAAAATGATGTTTTTTTTAAATTATAAGACCAATGTAAATGAACATTTAATTTAAATGGCATTTTTTATTTCACTGCTTCTAATTTTAATTCAGATAAATAAATTCCCTACAACTTTCCGCACATGCGCCCAATTACAGCGATCTCAATGCCGCGTTTGAATATTTAATTATTTTATTTCTTCAACTCGATCGTATTGTTGTAGCTTTTACTTCTCAAGGGAAACTTGACGGGGGTACAATGAGAGGTGTCCACGTCAGGTGATCACGTCGACTAAATCCGAATCAACTAGCGAAAATAGATGAAATATTTGAGGACAAATTGAATGAACACCGAATCCACCAAGGTTTTCACAAGCTATCTGTGACCCAACATGTACTGTGAGGATAAGGCACCTAAAATATTGGCCCTAAATGTATAGAGGGAAGTTCTAATGAAAACGCTCCACAATCATGTAGAAAGCGTTTTCAGAAGGGTGAAATCTTTTATAGCTGGTGCTGGGCGTTGGGTTGGCTGTCCTCCTTGGCATGAGGAACTACCTTACCTAGTTCTACAATTATGGATTGTAGTCCATACTGTATTACTATGTTCTTTGATGTTCAGTATCATTATCTTGATGTTGGTAGGTTCTCAGCACTGATGTGAAGGCTTAGTCACACTTCAGGGCAAAATTAACAATCTAAGTGAACAGTGAGTAGAGAGAGAGGGCGGTGTCTCTAATAAAATGGCCGGTTAACGCCGAATAACCAGAAAGCTGCATTTCTAAAGGATGACCTCGTCAAGGATAAAATTCCAAGAAAAACGGCGCCTTTCGGATGCGCCAGTCCGACTTCAGCCTCTGAGCTCATAAACGGACTCCTCCCTGTACAGATGGTTTCTTCTCAGTTCCCGTCCCCCGTTTCGCTCTCCTTTTTTTTTAAGAAACCTGCTCCAGTCAAAATCATCCCGTGTTTTTCAGGATCTTCTCAGAAGGGCGTATAGAAGGCGATTGAGAAATGTTTTCGGGATCGGTGGCTCAGGCGTGAGAGTAATCCGCTCGCAGCCCGTCTGATCTGCGAGACTCTCCTGCATGCTGTCTGGCTCTGGTGGGTGGCTTTGGGTTTGGCACGAGCCGCAGGGAAATCCTGCTCTAAACAAAAAATGTCTTCCATATGTGCCGAGCCGCTTGGCTCCCGTGTGTAAGCGAGGCATTAGAGCGTGTAGTCTTGGCACGGCTCAGAAGTGTTGCAATGCTTTCACGTCTTAGTCGAGCGACTCGGCCAGGAACCACGCCGTTCATTGGGGTCCGAGTACGAGGGGAATTTATGGTTTTTTGGCTTGAGTTCACCGTATTTGTTTGGAAACTTTGCTCTTAATGTGAAGCGATTGTTTTTAACGGTGTGTAAACAAGTTGTTGTGCTGAGAAATGAGAACAGAGTTTTAAATCGACCTCAAAGACTGAAGGAGGTTCTAATGGTACTGGAATCTCAAAGAACCAAAGGGACCTGGCTTACAATCAGCGTTCCAATTCAGGTTAGAATTTTGTTCAGAGGACAAAGACGGCAATCATACAGCACCTCTGGGGGAATGCTCAGGGACCCACACTGTCAACTTTTGGAGAAGCTGAGATATGAACCCTCAACTAAGGATTGATGTTCTACCTCTAATCCTAACCCCAACCAGCAACTCTGGAACAATGAGGTCTTAAGAGCCTTGCTTGGGAACCCACACTGTCAGCGTTTGGAGTTCTTATAGAAACCCTCAGCTCCTTTTTGGGGTTCTAACTCTAATTCTAACCCTAACCAGCACCTCTGAAACAATAAATGATGAGGGTCTTGCTTGGGAACCCACACTATCAACTTTTGGAGGAGTTGGGTTTTGAACGCTTAGCTAGGATTAGGGGTTCTAACTTTAATCCTAAACCAGCACCTCTGGACCAATGGGGTTTAAGGGCCTTGCTTGGCAACCCACACTGTCAACTTTTGGAGGAGTTAGGATATGAACCTTTATCTTGTGTTTGGGGTTCTAGCTGTTATTCTAACCCTAACCAGCATCTCTGGATCAATGGGGGGTTAAGGACCTTGCTATTGGTATACGAACCCTCACCTCGTTTTTGGGGTTCTAACTCTAATTCTAACCAGCACCTCTGGACCAATGGGGTTTAGGGGCCTTGCTTGGGAACCCACACTGTCAACTTTTGGAGGAGTTGGGATATGAACCCTGAGCTAGGGTTAGGGGTTCTAACTCTTACCCTGACCCTAGATATCCCTGAACTGCTACAGCCTCAGAGTTATGTAACTATACAATAACAAAGCTTGCATTACATTAAATCAAATTATTCTGGAGACAATTTTATTAAATGTGACAAACTTAATGATTGGGTTCAGAGGCCACGGTGCAGCCCCAACTCTTTGCAGGATCCTTTTGCGGTTCCACTGATGCAGACGTGTGTCTCCACACACACACACACACACACACACACAGTGCTGCTGGATAATGAACGGAGAGCTTGCAGAGTGCGAGAACGGGGATTGGGTATGAATTACTTTGTTATAAACTGGGATCCTGTCATCTTGTCACATGATGTGATTACAGGCAGTGAAATGACTTTATGCAAATCCACCGACATTAGCGTTCCTACAGTTTGTAATACACAGGAACAAACCTGCATTCGATTGTCTATACGTTGCTTTGCACTTCTTTTTCAGTCTGATGTCACTGATGGTGGAATTACATGTCTTGGCTGTTTCCCAGTTTAGTGCTCCGTTACCATGACCACTGTAAAGGCTCAGGCGCAGGGCTTTGTGCTGGGAATTAGTGTCTGATGATGATAATTTGTCAGAACCTTTTCCTCTCCTGCCAAGTCACCCTGCGGTCGCGGGTCAGAACACGACGCGGCGCTGCATGTACAATCTGACATCATGATGCGTATCGGACGTTCAGGTCCTAATGATTAAACCGTGTATGTTCAGCAACAGTCAAAATTTAAGACACACCCCCTTCTTTTTCCATTGTCTTACTGTATAGACTTTGTAGTTGTATAATGACAGACTGTAGTCCATCTGTTTGTCTTTTTTAGTTCCCTGTTGGTCAGGAGCATCAAAGAACAGGTATCATTTGGGTGGTGGATTGTTTTTTGTCAGTTCTGCAGTGACACTGATGTTCTGCAGGGGTTTAGGTGCAGCGGTGCTGCTGTAGTTTCATTTAAACACCTCAGTGAAACTGCTGGGATAGGAATCATCCACCAAGCAAATAATACTTTCTCTGTGGTGCTACTATTGGGGTCCTGACCATAAGAACAGAGTACACAGGACGTACTGTAGTCCCGAAACAGATGGCCGACAGTCTTTAACTGTAGAACTACAAAGTCCATCTTTACCGTAAGTGGAACTGATTACATGGACAATTAGTGGAGCAAAATGGGGGCATGTTCCTACTTGGCTTCATCTGTTTTTAGGTCCTTAATGGCGTCACAGTCTTCACCCAGCAGTCTGCTGTCGTTGTGTAGAGGGCAGCTGTACACTGAGGAGGGTGATGATCGGACACATCAGCGTTTCTTTTTATTATAAACTAGCGGGATACCCGTGATGCACTGCGGGGGAGAACCTGATAATGGCATGAACGTTGAAAGGCAGTTTTAAACGTATTATTCTAGAGTGAGGTTTGAGGAGATTAAACATCTGGAAGGAAAATAGTACGGCGTCCACGCGCTCGCTTTCTTACGTGAATTTATCAGTAGGTTTTCCAAGAACGGGAATGACGGAGCCAGGTTTAAGATTTGTAGGTTCTCGCCAAGTGCCCAATCCATCCGAGGTGTTGGGTTCGATGACGGTAGCGGACGAACAACGGAACGCAGGGACGCGAGAACACAAGTGTCAGCCTTGTAGGTACTTGGGACGACCGCGATGTGACACTGAAGGGGTTTTGTTTGATCGCGATATCGAACGAAACGTAGAAAAGGTTAGGAGTACTAAGTTTTGCCAAATTTCAGCCTTGTAGGCGCCCGGCGTGTGGGAGAATTAGCGATGAGCCAGTGAGTGTAGATCAGAAATGCCTTCGCCGTCCAGATCGTAGTGATTCCTCAGCGAAACTCAGGTTTCTTCGGTTTGATGCTTTCGTCTGCAGTTGGGAGAGGAATATGGGTCAAAGCTGAGTAGTCCGGCGCATTCCTGACATTTCATGCAGTTTTGTGTGGATTAAGTTACTACAGAACTACAGAGGAGATTCTTTTTTTCTTCAGAGATGATTTGGTTGCAGTGGCGTGTCGTTTTGCGCCGTTGCGTTTGGGTTTTCCGTACAGAGCGCTCAAAAGCCCGTTTGTCTGCACTGGCTCTCAGCAGCGCAGTTATTGAAAGACACTGAATTATGTCCCATAAAGAACAATCAGGGGCTTGTTATTCCCACCGCGCTCCACTGGGACGGGACAGCGTTTTGGTTTTTGTACGCTACAGTGATGGGGTTTGTGGGACGTTGTGGGAACGGGACAATTATAGTGCATCGCGTTTCGTCTTCTGCACGTTTTCAGGTGACACGCCGGCTGCGGGCTTTTGTCATTCCCTCACAAAACCACTCACGCACAGTTAGCATGTGACTACGGCGAGGAGATCTGGAGCTTTCTACTCCGCCACCCAGGCAGCAGCCGCCACCTGCCGTGTGGGATAAGCTCTTTGTGGCCTCTTTTAGGTGGAGAGCTCTGCGGTGGATTTTGTTTTACTGAGTCACTCCTGCCCTGTGATTTACACTTTTCATTACGGTGAAAAAAAAAAAATCTAAAATTGTTTCCATATAGTTAAAAAATAAATAAAATTTGTGGGCCATGAAAAAGCAGCCCGCCTCGTGTATAATTCAGCCCTCACTGGGATATTTTCATATAAAAAAAAACAAAAAAAACTGGCATGCATTTTGGACAGCTGTATGCTACCGTGTTGTGGAAACAGTTTCGGGAAGGTCCTTTTTGCTTCCTGTATACTTTGGTACACTTTCTCTAAGGCTGAATTGGGGAGGCGGCTTTTAACACCATCGAATGCTTAACTTAAAAAAAAAACAACACCTGTGACAATGTCCGTGTCTGACAAACGCGTTCCCCGCCGCATAATCGAGTCCTTTGCCAGTATAACATCGCAGGTCCTTGCCACCATACACTCCGGAAGTATTCCTGTAGTCAGCGTATCGTTGAGCAGACTGTATAACGATGCTTCGTTACTAAGAATGAGGGAGAGGGGGTGTGGCTTTGTTGTGTGTATGCCATGGTGGCTTTATTGTGTGCATCCTTTGGTTTTGAAGGAAAAAGGGGGTGGGGCTTTATGCATATTCCATGATTTTGAAGGGAAAGAGGGGGTGGGGCTTTATGCATATCCCATGATTTTGAAGGGAAAAGGGGGGGGTGTGGCTCTGTTGTGCCTATCCCATGATTTTGAAGGAAAAGGGGGTGGGGCTTTGTGTGTCCCATTATTTTG
>JAOUQT010002644.1:0-12553 GCA_025769995.1 Xyliphius kryptos | reverse complement strand
GAGGCCACACACACCACTGAGCCTCATTTTAACTTGTCTTGAGGAATTTCCACTGAAGTTGGATCAGCCTGTTATTTTATTTTCCACTTTGATTTTGAGTAGGATTCCAAATCTAGATCTCCACGGGATAAACATTTTGATCATTTTTATGTTATTTTGTTCTCAATGCATTCCACTACCTACTGAATAAAGATTTTAAACTGAAATATTTTATTCATTGAGATCTAGGATGTGTTATTTTAGTGTTCCCTATATTTTTTTAGGCAGTGTATCCCTCAACAATATACATTTATGTATCTGGTTTTATACAAAACAGTGTAAATTAGGTACACAGTGCACTGTCAATTAAAGATTCTAAATTGCTAATTAACTGATCTTCCACAACGTAATCTAGTGCGGTTTTTGAAGTGAATGCTGATCGCCGAGTAACAGGTTTCCAGTTTCTCTAACATTCATATGTGGCCAAAATACAGAATGCAGTTTAAAAAAAAGAAAATAATTATTGTACATCACGCATTGATATGAATGTGAAGCGGTCAAAGATAATTGTCAATAATGTCAGAGCTGGACAAACAGCTCAGCCAATCAGATTTAAGAACTGGAGTTACCTGGTTCATAATTTAGTTTAACAATATTCTGGGTGATGCAGTGATTTGGACCATCAAACGTTGCTGTGTTGCTTCAGGAACTGAACAGTAGTCATGGTTGCCATTGTCTAATACTCTGCTTTAGGTTATACAGCACATTTTCAACAGGAGACATATAAGGAAGGCAGACAGGTCAGTCAGGCATACACACTTTAAAAAAAAAAAAACACTTAGTTTTAACGATTGCTGAATTAGTCCTGACAATGAAATAGTCATGGTGTTCCTTGAAAAAATACATGGCCCTGACAGCAGCATTAGTCAAAATATCAATTTATAAAAACTCTGCATAAATGGTTCCTTCACATATAGGCAGATTACCGATGCCATGACTCATTCCAATGCAATCATAGATAATGGACCAGATGGCCTTTTTTCACCTTTAGCGTACACCATCTAAATGCTAGATGATCACACACATTTAGCTACTGTTTCCACCCATGAACTTGAAGCAACTAGGTTTTTTCAAATCCCGGAATCTTTTTTTCTGGTATTACAAGCTTGGTTAAAGCTTAAAATTCTCAGCAATTTAGCACACAAAGCCATTGTTTTTGAAGTTACTTGACCTTTCACTCAAAACGTTTGGAACATGGCTCATTCTTGGTTGTAAAGACAAAAACTTTGGTAGATGCTCCTTGATGACCTCACTTCCGGTTGTTAAAATATTAATTAGTGGAAACTTCCAGAATATTGTTACTCTAAATCCATTTAAATTTTATTTTATTTCATCTCTGTCCTAACATTGCATTTATAGAATGTATTCAAACATTCTACAACTCCAAACCCAGGGTTTTGTATCTGCCAATTATTAACAAAAGATTCAGAGGTGCTGATTTGTAAATTTGGTCAAAAAATGAAACATGCAACATGAAATTATAAATGTAATGTGTACTTAACTAAGGCTCTGATAGTTATCTTAACCATTTGATTAAACCATTATATTTTCTAACTACCTAATTGTACAAACATGAATTGAATAATATTATTACCTGAATGAGTAATGTGCATTGGTCTTAATGGAGTAATAAAAATAAGATAAGGTCAGATTTTATCAGGGATTACAGACAAGCATTGATGCAGAGTTTTTCTAATTTGGGTGCACGCCCACATCTCCATCTGCCATTCCACATGCAGTAATCCATCTTATCGTGAAAGAGATTTGTGTAAAAGATTTCTAGCTGACAGTAAAATAAAAACATGATATTTAAAAACCCATATTAAAAATAGCATTTAAAAGTATGGATCAAATCCCTGGGATTACACCCCACTCCAGATCTAAATATTTCACCCCTTTTATGATATAACAATTTCCACTCTTTTGTAAAGTCTTTCCGCAAGATTTTTGTCCATTTATACAGAAGTGCATTTGTATGATCAGACACTGAGGTTGGATGAAAAAGTCAGTTTCACCCTCTCCATTTAGTTCTATGTGGGACAGTCAAATGCTTTTACACAAATGAATTCTGTCAAATTACTGGTTTAACTTTACCTTGGCTGAAATGTCTGTCAGACCCAGTAATTGAATTTCTCCAGGCCAAATATTGTTCTAAGTGTAATAGTATAGATATATTTGTTGTTGGTTAAAATTCAGCATTATTAGTCCTGGAGACAACATCTTATCTGTTGATGCACATAATGCTGCTGGATATTTATAGCATGCAAAGTATTCTCAGTACAGCAGTGACACTGAAGAAATGGAAAAGCACTTTTCTGTCTAATGCATTGAAAGCACATAACACAAACCACCACACCACTGCCAATTAACAGGGAATAAGTCTTTAATAGTTTGGGCTCTATCCTACTATCCTACACTCTGAACAAGGTGTGTGGCGATGCTTACTGCCACCTTACACCCTGCCAACAGTCTACTTTCACCCCTTCCACCTGTGTTTAAATAGTAACAGTGCTTGCTCTAACCACAAGCATGGGCATGGTGGTCTCAAAATAAAGTGTGATTTAGGTACATTTTTGGCATATTGCTATCCTGGAAACAGAAAGCGTCCTGGCTCAGGAGCGTCACTGACTCAAAACAACATAGAGGTCAAAAGTTCAATCTTGTCAGTGAATTGCCCAAAGCCACGGAATGCTATTAAATATCACTGCATTTGCACAGATAATGCATATACACTCTACACTACATTGTGTATTCTCGATTCACAGTAAAATGGAATTACTTATGGGCCATTTTCTTAATTATAATAAATTACTGTGGAAAATAAGTATTTGGTCAACAACAAAAGTTCAACGTAATCCTTTGTAACATAACCTTTGCTGGCAATGACAGAGGTAAGACGTTTCCAGTCTTCACCAGGTTTGCACATACTGTAGCTGGTATTTTGGCCCATTCCTTCGTGCAAATCTCCTCTACAGCAGTGATTTGGTAATGTAGTTAAGGAACCAGCCTTGTGACCTGAATGTCCCCTGTTCAATGCCCGCTCTCACCAAGTACAATGACTGAAGTGCCCTTGAGCAAGGCACCTAGCCCCAGGTCCACAATTTTCTTTCAGGTGTCCTTCTACAGCTCTTTGGTCATGGCCATGGTTGAGTTTGGAGTCTGACAGGTTGAGGCTGTGGACGGGTGTCTTTTATACAGCTAACGATGCCAAACGGGTAAGTACAGTGGAGCACGGAAGAGCTTTTTAAAGAAGAAGTTACAGGTCTGTGAGAGCCAGAAATCTTACTCGTTTGGGGGTGACGAAAATCTGGGTGGAGTTTCCATGTTCTCCCCGTGTCTGCGTGGGTTCTACGGTTTTCTCCCACATTCTAAAAACATGGATACAAGGTAAATGAAATGCTCTAAATTGCCCCGTATAGTGTGAATTTGTCTATGTGGCTGTGTAAATGAGTGTCCAGTGATGGACTGGCGCCCTGTCCTGGGAGTGTCTGCCCAGCGCCCGAGATGTTCTACCCTGGATGGGCATGGGGAACCCCACCGCAACCCTAGTACAGGATTGAGCGGAAGGTAATGAATGAATGAATGAATCTACATATACAATAAATTCTTTTTAAATCCTACAATGTGATTCCCTGGATTTTTTATACTTATGATGAATTTTAAAGAGCTCCCTCATCTTTCTAAGTAGGAGACCTTGCACAATCTGTGGCTGACTAAATTTTTTTGTTCTACTTTAGCTGCACTGTTAAAATAGCAATCCACCAAAGTCAGACTATTGACTTATAAAGAGAATGGCAAGTGACACGCTGATTGATTTATTGCATGTTACACCCAAAACACACTCATCAATAATAAAGAGAAAAGAAGCCTTTTGAGCCACAATAGGGGTAATTTTCCCATCATTACGATAGCAAAAGACACACGCACACGCCCTATATCAAGCTGCACGGTGCCTGGATGACAGCTGACTAAAGATAGCTTAAATAGAGCCCTAAAACCATAAAGTACACCTTTACTTTAGCTGAATATAAAGCTGTGCAGGAATAAAGAGATGCAACAGTGCAATAATGCAAATGGATATAATGGATATAAACTGGCTTTGATTAAATTTGTCAAAAATAGTCACTAAGACTTTATGTGGCACCAACCGTGATGAACTGTAATTACCATTGTTAGTTGTATTTTTTACAAATCATTAACATAAACTACTTAAACATTAAAACCACATTTGCATTACTAAATAGTTTTTTTGCGTTTAAAGTAATATTGAATACTGAACCTAAAGTTACAGTTAACATTCACTGTATCTAGGTCTCTACAAATAAAAACATAAATTAGACGTCCGTACAGACGTACACTGCGGCAGCCGACCATTTATCAAATCTACATGTGATTTAAAAGCCTTAAACTTGAACCACACTAAAGTCATCCTTCACTGACAGTGAAAAGTGAAACCAGAGCAGCACTTGTGGATTAATGGAGGTTTAGTATTGTATATATATAATTTCATTCTTTGTTGTAATCAGGCAATAGACCACTCAAATTCCCCTCCTCTTTTATAAGCAAAGCTTGGAAACCGTTTCCATGCTTTTTAAAAGCTAACATTACTCTACACTTCTTTTGTTTTTTTTAAAGGTTTGCTTTATTTTAAGAATGTATTGACATATTTTTATATAAAATCAATAAAATGAAATGATCCCATTCCATCTGCAGCTTTGGGATGTTTGTGCGTTTTCCCATATAACCGGCCTAATTTTTAATGTTAAGATTGACATGGTCACTTGGTAACTATTCAGCATCTTGAGCACAATAATGCTGCCACCTGACTGTAACAAAATATGTGATCTTTTTTTAAATAAATATCTTCTTTTGTTTAATCTGATTTTCTTAATCACGTTCTAAACTTCTGTAAAATGTTATAAATATAGAACACGGACAATTCTAAAGTATTTACACATTTTATATACAGTAATTATATACAGTATTTAGCCTAATAATGGGTTAAAATTTAGTTTATAATTCAAAACCACAAAACTTAATTCTGACTGTGAAACATTAATAACCTAATGATTTTTTTGGGGGTGGGGGGTGGTAGAGACACAAACATGATGTTCAGTCCTATTCTAGCTAGTTTACTTTTTTACAGATAATGACACTGTAATAAATTAAAACAAAAAAACTAAAACAACATTCAGGTTTAAAGCATACATATAACTCTACCATAAATGAAACATTATGATGTAAAAACAGAAAACCAGAACGTGACTGACAGTGTAACCCCAACCCTATTTTTAATTATAGTTTAATTGTTCTATTATCTGTGAGTTATATCAGGTGAGATATAGACTCAGACATTTTAAATGAATATTAATGAAAAATTAAAAAACAGGGTGGCACGTTGGTATAGTGGTTAGCATGTTGTCCTCTCAGCGCTGAGGATTCTGGTTCAAATCCCGATCTGGGTGGAGTTTCCATGTTCTCCCTGTGTCCTCGTGGGTTTTCTCCGGGTTCCTCCCACAGCCCAAAAACATGGATTCCAGGTAAATTGCATGCTCTAACTTGCCCCGTATAGTGTGTGTTTGTGTGTGAGTGAGTGTGTGTAATGGATTGGCACCCTGTCCTGGTTGTATTTGCCCAGCGCCTGAGATGTTCTCCCCTGGATGGGCATGGGGAAGCCCAACGCGACCCTAGTAGAAAAATAGATTATGGATGGATACGTTTAATTGTTGAGCATTGGCTTAGTGGTTAGCCCGTCCACCTCTCACTGCTGGGCATCCAGGTTTAAGTTTCCATGTTGTCCTGTGTGCGTGTGGGTTTTCTTCAAGTTCTCCGGGTTCATCCCACAGTGTAAAATCATAGACTCAAGGTGAACTGGCTTCTCTAAATTGACTTCATATATCATGTGTGTGCATGCATCAATGAGTGTGAGTTTTATTGAGGATTTTGAGATAAGTTGATACTTATTTTAGGATCATAGTGCTTTTAAGTATTCCTTATTTTCAATTGTGCCACAACCACAAAAACACTTTTAAATCTTAAATCTTAGGTATAAACGAATTATTTTATGTTATTAGTTACCTGGTTCATCTGTTCCCATCTCATTCCATTTAGTTGTAAGTTGTGTCTGCTCTGCGAATGGCCGCTGTTGTATAAAATTCAAAAACAACCACCAAAAAGAGTAAATTTATCAGATTTATACGCATCAAGACTACAAAACCAAATGCGTTAAGTAGTTATTCTGCATATGTTATAATGCAGAATATTCTTACTTCTTAAACAAAATCTGAATAATTTCAGTTTTGGATAGAAGTGCATTAATATTGCAATATAGATCAGACTGGACTAATTAAAAATCCTACTGCACCTTCCGAGCTAATGGAACTCCTAGTTCATTACACATACTGTTCAGACTCTTCAGGATTCTCTTCTCCCAGCATGCCTGTAAAAAACACAGTGTTAACAATCGTATTTATGCTTGAATGCATCGCTGAAACAGAATTATAGGATTTACCTGGGCCTTGCGCATGTACTCCAGAGGTTCTTTGGTGTGCTCAGGTGTAGCAGCGGCGTGTGCAGGTGGAGGCAAACTGCAAATTTGCCCAGAGACATAAAACAACATGTATTAGTAACTATTATATATTAGTAATTAATAGGTCATAGGCCAGTGGTGAATTTATTTAAAGAGAAAGAACATTTTTAGATAAGCTGCACTATGTTGCATTTTTTTTAATGTATAAAAAATTCCCACCACTTTTTTTACATTAAGCTTCCTTGTGTCACGTTCAGCTGCCTAGTGAAAAAAAAATATCACTAATCTATACAACAAAAACCTTTTAGACAATTATATACTAGTTGTGTAAATATCCTTTTAATATGATTTGACAAATCTGTTGGGGCATTACTCAGATGGCCTTCACAGTGCTCCATCATAAGTGCCTGACCATACGGATTTGTTTCTTTGAACAGAATGTAAAAAATAATGTCAGTACTAATTACAGTATGACATTTGTTATGAAACACCCTGCTTCTCCAGCTTCAAAATGCAAAAAAAACCAAGAAGTGAAAATCAAATATGATGTTAAATCCAAAACATTAAAGAACAGTTGCCATTCTAGTGATTTTCCATTCTAATACTTAAAAAGATACAGTTGCCCTGAACTGTGAACAATAACCTAAACATATCTATTTCTAAAGCCTAGCAACTCCTGCCACACTGACTTTACATTAATTCTGATTCACTTATTAACAGTTGCAGTGAATCTTTCAATACAAGATTTCTTTCAACAATGTTCACAAAAACAATTCAGCTTTATGTATTTTCAAATAAAAAAATATTTCCACTTACATGTGCAGTTCTCTGTATACAGCATTTTGCAACCTCCTCTCCCAACCTAAAAGAACACAAACACATAACAGCTTAATTAAGAAAAAACTGAATTCTGATGTGAGGGTTTGTGATTTTTTTTTTGATAAAACAGCATTTAAAAATGCTACTTTCTGGGGTTTATGGGTTCAAATACTGTACAGTCTGAGGGGGGAATAAAAAAAAAAAATCACCCATTCACAAGAAAAAATAGCTACTCCTCTGCTGGTCCAAGCTCTCATCCTATCCCAGCTCGACTATTGCAGTGCTTTACTTGCCAGTCTCCCAGCTTCCTCTACAGCTGATTTAAAACTCTGCAGCCTGACATGTGTTCAACCAGCCAAAGTGTTGTCAACTCGTGTCAGTCCACTACTCATCTTCTTCATTAGCTTCCTCTAACTGTACAGTAGTACCGAGTCTGGCCTACAGGACAATCTATGGATCTGCCCTTTCTTACCTTCCATCCATGGAGGGGTCCGTAGGAGAGAACATCTGCCGCCTCATCAGGATCATGCCCAGGTGTTGTAGGGAGGTCATACAGGCATGTGGAGGCCCCATTTTAAATTGACTTGAGGAATTTCCACTGAAGTTGGATCAGCCTGTCATTTGATTTTCCACTTTGCTTTTGAGTACGACTACAAATCCAGACCTCCACAGGATAATCATTTAAATTTACAGATTTAACTGAGATTCTAACAGTATTCATTGAGATAGGATATGTTATTTTAGTGTTTCCATTTATTTACTTTTTTTTTTTTTTAGCTTTGTGTGTGTGTGTGTGTGTGTGTGTGTGTGTGTGTGTGTGTGTGTGTGTGTGTGTGTAAGTGATGCTCTGTATTGTATTACATCCATATCGTCTGCATTATAAAGAAACAAAACCGGTTTGCTTACCTGAAACCCTTAAGAAATTACGCACGTCTTCTCTTAAGCTTTCCAGTTTAATCTCGGGACTGTGTAAACACTCCTGTAATAAACATTAACACATGAGTTTTAGCGATTGCTACATGCTATAGCGTTAACTACAAGGTTAGCTTGCTCACTTTGGCCTGTTTCTCCAGCTGAGAATGTAAAAGCGTTCCTCGCAGGCGCTGTACAACCTGAGCAATGATAACAGATAGCTCTGTTCCTCCGTCCATTTTACACGTGCTTGTTATGGGTAAAAGAATAAACTGGCATTAGGTTAATGTCGTTATTATTAGCATCAGCATCTTAAGCTTTGAAGCTGTGTATCTTAGCAACAGCAGCGCACTGACGTGAAGAAACACGGTTCCTACTTATCAGTTCCTACCTAGTGGTAATCATACTTTGTAACACACATTTACGTTTGTAAAAAGTCTGCTGCAAATCAGCAGAAAGTTAAGAAATTTGAAATGAATTTTAAATACTTACATTGCAGATCACTATTCCATTTTTATTTGAGCACTTTCCAAATAACTGACAAAGAACTGTTTTCATTCTTTATTTTAATATTTTACCTGTGAGGCACTGATTTGCAGCAGAATAATTTCAACAATTGTATGTTTTATATTTATAAAGATTCTCCAATAACTCTGTTTACGACACTCATGCTCAAAGATAAGGTTATTACTTAATTCAGTTTACTGTCTTGATGTGACTTACACTCTTTTCATTCATTCAGTTATTATCTTCCACTTATTCTCTACTAGGGTCGCGTGGGGCTTCCCCATGCCCATCCAGGGGAGAACGTTTCGGGCGCTGGGCAGAAACACCCAGTACAGGTCACCAATTTATCGCTAGGAACACTCACTCTCACAGCCACACATGCAAACACACACTATACAGGGGCAATTTGAAGCATTAAATTGACTTCAAATCCATGTATTTGGACTGTAAGAAGAAACCAGAGAACCCAAAGGAAACCCACGCTGACACGGAGAGAACATAAAAACTCTACCCGGATTGGGATTCAAACCAGGAATCTCCAGTGCTGAGCGGCAAACGTGCTAACCACTAAGACACCGTGCCTTCCGACTTACACTCTTATTGTCGCTTATTTTGATAGTAAGGAACTTAAAATGAGATTCATATATTTACTATCATATATACAGAGTATAATCTAATATTAAATATATTCTTACATTTATTAACATACTATTATGTTTTACATAGCCTTTCTGACTTTTTCTTTTATCCTCATAAATTCAAAGATATTTTTTCAAGAGATGTTTAAATCTTCTGTAGGATGTTGTTTGTTAGTGTTAATAAAGACAATGAATTCTATTATTTGTATTGAGATGCTGCTCAGAGGGACAGTCTTCATTTAATGGTTTATTCATATAATATTCATAAATTGATAAAAGATTTGCAATTCTAAACTAATGTGATTATTGTTGTAATGTTAAGCTAGCTAGCTGCCTAATATGCTTTATATAAAATAATATTAGCAAATTAGACATGACAGCTATGCTAAAGTGTCATGTACTACACAGTCTACTGATGAGTCGCATTTTAATGTGTTTAAACATCCCGTCAACATTGTTCACTTCACATGTGACCACTTTTCAAGGTAATCTGTCCTTGGTTGAGCCCTTACCCTAGTTTCATCCATCTATCCATCTATCTATCTACATCTGTACAGTGCATGGCAAAAGTCCTGTGGCTTATCCAAGTTGTAGGAAGAACAAATAATAACTTGACTTGTTGTTGATCAATTGGAATCAGAAATGGCTTACATGCAAGGAAAGCCCTTTGGATTATGCTTATAATGTCACAATAAGGTTTTGCATAATTTATTAATTTTAATCATTAAATTTGGACAGAAAGGTCAGGTTTATTTCAGACAACAGTCTTGTACACAAAATAATGTTGAAATTAGACATATACTTTACTTTGAATACACTAACATGCTGCAATGACATTAGAACATAAATTAATGGTTCTTTTTGTATGAAATCCATAAGCTTGGAGGACTGCATCCACATGTCTTGGTAATGACAAGGAAGTCAATAAGTGACTTCCCTTGGGCAAAGCACCTAACACCAATTGCTTCCTGGGTGTATTAAAAAGGCTGCCCACGTGTGCTCACTTCACTAGTATATGTGTGTGTTTCACTGCACTGATGGGTTAAATGTGGAGGACAAATTCCTCTGTGTGGAAGCATAGAAGGCATAGATTTAAATAAACTTACATTTAGTAGACATTTTTATCCAAAGCGACTTACAAGTATCCCAACTTGGTTGGGGTCAGAACACAGGGTTGATACAGCACCCTGGAGCAATAAGGGATAAGGATCTTGCTCAAGGACCCTCATGGGTAACTTCAGTGGGCCTTTGGGATTTGAACCCCCAACCTTCTGATTGATAATCCCTATCCCTAAATTATAAAAAGATTAATGTAACTGTACAACAACAACTCCACGTGTGGCAATATGATGTCATAATTCAGAAAATCCACTAATGTACACCCACGGAAGAAATCATAACGGGTTCTGAACCTGATATTTGTACAACACCATACACTATTTACCATCAAAAATGCCAAATATTGGCATAACAAACATGCATTATGATGTCCCAACTTCCCTGGTCTATTAAAGGCGACAACAAACTTTGTTTTTTAATCCACCAGAATAAACAGCCAGGAGTCACATATCTTCAGTGTTAGTAGTACATGTCGGTATTACAGCATATTAGTGTAAATTAGCCCATTAATATGATTAAATAAGCATTTTTCACGTTTTAATGGCTGTAAACACACACAAACCACCACCACCGAGTCTGTGATGTAACGTATGACACACGTCTTATGTGAATATATAATTCTAAGTAAAAAATTGGTTATTAATAGTCATTTAAAAGCCCTGTACCTTGGACTTGTACCATGCTTCAGCTTCCTCGCGGCTTTTGGCAGCAATGTCTTCGTACTGCAGCTTGACTTCAGCCACGATCTGGTCCATGTTGAGGTTGCGCGAGTTGTCCATCTGCACTACAACGGAGGTGTCTTTAATGCTGGCCTGCATCTCACGCAACTCCTGCGAAGCACAAGTTAAAACGTAATTAGTAATTTAATAGAGGGATTATTAATAGTGTTGGATTATCAATCCAAAGGTTGAGAATTCAAATTCCAGATACACCAAAGTCATCAATGTGGGTCCTTGAGCAAGGCCCTTAACCCTCATTGCTCAGGGGGTTCTGACCCGAACCAAATTGGAATACTTGTAAGTTGCTTTGGATAAAAGCATCTGCTAAATGACCAAATTATTCATCCATTCCTCCATCACTGGGGTCGCGGTGGGGTTCCCCATGTCCATCCAGAGGAGAACATCTCGTGCGCTGGGCAGAAACACCCAAGACAGGGCTCCAATCCATGGCTGGAACTGTACATTATATACGTATACCTCATCATAAATAGTCTTCAGAAAGTTGATCTCATCAGTCAGAGCTCCAACTTTGTCCTCCAGATCAGCCTTAACCAGGTAGGCGGAGTCCACATCCTAAATTTAAAAAAAAAAGTTGTTTAATCCAAATGATGAAACCGGTAGTTCTGGTCCTCAAATCTGATTGGCTGAACTGTTTGCCCCGACGTGACATTATTGACAATAACACACACCCCTTAAGGCTTCAGATTCGTATCACTGCGTGACATACTATACATTATTTTCCCGATGTTATTTGTAAACTGCATTCTGTAATTTGGCCACTAAAAAGCAGTATTTGAGTGTTAGAGAAACCGTAAACCTGTTACTCAGCATTAAAAATAATGATTATTACTTGATGGCACGCTAAAGAGCAGATTTTCATGGGTCGTATTTGCAGATCAATACCTGTGGCCGCGTGTTGTTGTATTATTGAATAGTATTAGACATTTGGACGGCTTAGTGGTTGGCACGTTCTCCTCTCAGCACTGGGGATTCATCCATTACCTTCCGCTTGTACGGGGTTTGGGTCGCGGAAGCAGCAACCCAAGCAGAGAGGCCCAAACCTCCCTCTCCTCAGCCAGCTCTACCAACTGAGGGGATTCCGAGGCGTTTTTAGGCCAGCCGGAAGATTTAATCTTTCCAGCGTGTCCTGGGTCTTCACCGAGGTCTCCTCCCAGCAGGACTTGCCTGAAACACCTCCTTGAGAAGGGCACTTAGGAGGCATCCTTACTAGATGCCCGAACCACCTCAACCGGCTCCTTTCAACATGCAGG
>JAOUQT010002629.1:0-12554 GCA_025769995.1 Xyliphius kryptos | reverse complement strand
AACGAGATACGTAAGTCGTTAATTCAAAAAAACAAGATTTGTTATGTCGTGATAACGAGATACATAAGTCGTTAATTAAAAAAAAACAAGATTTGTTATGTCGTGATAACGACTTAAAAAAAATTATAACACACGTCCTCTCTGGGCTTCCGTATTAATTACATGTTTTTCTTAAGAACAAAAAATTTACCTGCACAGAGATCAAGGGGAAAGAGGTTTACAGCTCACCTAAAGTAAATAGGACAACTAATTAAGCATAGTAAATTTGCTGATAGTGATAGATATGTGATCAAGTGATTTATTTTTCCTAAGTGCTTACACACATTTATCCTCCTCATTCAACCCATCCATGCAGTGAAACACACATACACACACTTAGTGATGTTAACACGTACCCGGGGCGGTGGGCAACCATGTATATGGTGCCTGGGGAGCAATTGGGCGCAATCAAACCAGAGACCTTCAGGTTGCAATGCTGGTTTCTTCACCACAATCCTTCCTCATACATTCCAGGCTGTAAAATGCACTGGTTTTCTGAGGGGGAAAAAATAAGCATGTGCAAAAATCTCTGCATTCTCAAACAGAACAGCATTTTAAAAATCAGACACAAATGTTAGATGATCAGGGACATTTTTATTTTTTCCATTTTAAAGAAGTTGATGGATCAGAGCTCAGTGTGGCCTAGTCTAGTCGGATCATCAAACTCATGCATTCATGGACACGGATTTGTAGACTAGGACAAGGAACAATGCAACAGAAAATGACCTGGCTCAAAATATTTCCACCAATTTTGAAGCATACAGTTGTCCATAATGCTGGATTTTATAGACCTATTAAAAACGGTATTCACTTACTAAGGATTTTTGTGATGGACAGTTTTAATAATTGAATTATACTTAATAATGTAACTACAAAACTTCACAAGTGACTGGCATTTACAGTAGTGTTACTGTTTTTGGCATAAATTATATTACCACGACAATTTACTAGTTGGTGCAATAGATACTTAGGAAACCAACAGACTCAGCACATGCATCTGTATCAGTATCTGAAAGGGTGTATTTAAAATAATAGCAGTGTAGAGTTTTATTGGTGAGGTCAATCATTCTGTGAGGAAACAGATGTGAATCAGATAGCCCTTCTTTAAGGGTGAAGCCAGCACAAGATGCATATGCACTTTTTCTTGAAAGCCTAAGAAATATGGGTCATTCAAGACATTTTTCAAAAGTACATTATATAGTGCGATTAAAAAAATAGATTGGAGAGCAAAAAACAGTGTGGACAATTATAGGCTGTTCAGCTAAAAAGATCTCTTGGATCTGCTTTAAAATGGAAAGAAAAAAATAGGGAGATGTGGAAGAAAAGGGAAGACTATTCGAATGGATTAAAGAATAGCCAAAATGGAAAAGACTCAATGATCAGCTCCAGGATAATCAAATACAGTCACAAGTTACCTGGGAGTACTCTAACAGAAGACGTCTATGAGAAGCTAATCTATTAGCATGAAGTCCTCGCAGTCCCCTGTTTAAAAAAAGCCATGTACTAAAGCGGATACAATATGCCAAAGAAAACATCAACTGGCCTAAAGAGATATGGAGTAACATATTGTGGGTTGATAAAAATAAAATTGTTCTTTTTTGCTCAAAACGCTGCAGACCACCAAACTCTGAATTCAAGCCACAGTACACTCTCAAGACAGTGAAGCATGGTGGTGCAAGCTTTATGATATGGGTGTGTTTCTTTTACTGTGGTGCTCGGCCTATTTAGTGCATACCAAGGATCATGGACCAGTTTGCATACATCAGAATATTTGAACAGGCCATGTTGCCTTATGCTAAAGAGGAAATACCTTTGAAATGGGTGTTTAAACAAGACAACAACCCTTATCACACCAGTAAACGAGCAAACCTTGGTTCTGGTCCACAAAAAAAAAAAAAAAAAAAAAAAAAAAGAGGTTATGGAGTGACCAGGCCAATCCCTAGACCGTAACCTGAAATCTTGGGAGGTGACCTCACAAATGCAGTTTCTGAGTCAAAACCAAGAAATGCAAATAAACTGTGGGACGTAGTCCAAGCATCCTGGGCTGGAAGATCAGTTGAAAGGTGCCAGAAAGTAACTAAATATTAGGGTATGATTCACAAGAACGCTAAATCATTAAAAGATAATGTTCATAGGTTGAGTTACTTGAAAACTAATATATACACACAGACATTTTGTGCATTCGCGACCTCTATGCAGACAAGTTACAAACCTGTCTCGACTCTAAATTTTAATTAGCAAAATTCAAAAGAAAAAGGACAACTGGACAAGTCAGAGAAACCTCAGTTTATTAATCATTGCAATATACAGTCAAGCAAGAGAGTCAATTCTATTAAATGATACATGTTCACATTATATCCTAGCAGGGTTTACAGCATATTTTGAAATTGCAGTAATAAAAGCATAACGTAAAACAAAGGAAAATATCAAAGCTCACACTACATTAACAAACACATAGCTTAGCAGTGAGTCCAAATATAAGAATGAGAAGTAAAAGTTCTCATTGCAACAGGAATGACAGTAAATTTTATTTGGCAGGTGGTTACGTATGAAATTAAGCAATCAAAAGAAAAATGAATATTAATAAAATGACTAGTTAAAGGGAGGTTTGATTCAGCAATGCAGTGCAAACACCAACAAAATAGAAAACAAAGAAAAACTAAAAATAAAACACCTTTGGTCACTTGCATGAATTAAATAAATGTGGGGAAAGCACCTCATCTGTACAAGCCTTAGGTGGAGTGTCCTGAAGTCAGTTATCAATTACCTGCACCATGTTTAATTCCACAGAACAGACATTAACGGAAGAATATCGTTTGGAATCGGCTATTTAGTACTTCCAGGACATTCCCAATTTTATAGGAGGTAGATTTATGGCAATGATAAACAGGTGACATATTTCTGGCAGTGACTTATGACAATGCTGGATTTGCATGGTCTAGTTAATAGTGCATATGTTAAGGCCAGATATATTGTGAGGCTATATCCAGAAATGCAGTGCCATGGCTACTCTTAAGACACAGGTGTGTGCAGGGAGGAAAATCAGTAGCAGATATAGCCCTTAAACGGCAATACCTGAGTCAACAGTCATTTATGACTACAGCTACTTAAATAGAAGTTGCCATTAGTTATCCAGAGGCTGGAACACAATGGAAGATAAATGCTGAAATTAAACAATTTGAGATAGGGTTCTCAGAAAAAAATAAATAAATAAAATAAAATTACATCCAATCCTTTTGTGCTTTAACCCATTTTTGAGACAAAGATAATGCAGTTACAAAATGTGCTTTAGTAAAGTTTAAAAAACAACAAAAAAACGGTTGCTTGCACTGCTTTGCACAAACATCAAACCTCTCTAAAGGGGAAAAAATAAATCATTTTACAAAAAAAAAAAAATTCACAAGAAGAAAATATAAATGAAGTTGATGCAGCATTTATCAGGCTTATGAGGTACTTCATGTCTATGCACATTTTTTAGAAAAGCCATATGGTTCTTTACAATTCCTATTATAGCAGAATATACCTCGTATTCATTTCTTTTAGTTTGTCTGCCCCATTTAAAATAGAGCTCTTTTTTTTTTACTGTTACGAAAGTGCAAAATACAAATACTGATCGTTCTATGCAGCACTCACTCAAGGTTGCATGGTTAATAATTATAGATATTTTTGATGCAGCAATGAAACTATTAAATTAAAGGATAATCGTAGTACAACCAGAAGTGAGACATATGTAAAAAGGCACACGTACAAACACCCGGTCAATTTTAGTTGGGGGGGACGGGGGGACTATTTCTTAATTTAAAACTTTTGTACCCTTCAGAATCTTCTGAACCAAGTGAGATATGCCAGTGTATCTGATCATGTTACATGTTAAAAATTAAAGCGTCAACTCTATTTGTTAGTTACATGTAGCAAGGTAAAACATGAAAATTGTATAATAGCTTATTCTCAAACCTTGCTATAAAGTTTTTTGCCATGCAGACCCTTGGATTTGTTTATTGCAATACTGAAATTGTGTGTTTTTAAAATCAAGTGTAACGCAAGTTTTTGTACATAAATAAGCACAGACCTCCACCTGACTAGTTTACAGACGGTTCACTTGTAAGAAACAGTGCTGCCAAACGTAAATGTCTACACACACTTGAATGTTTGGATGCAGCAAACAAAGTTTTATAGTATTGCAATAACCTAGCTGTACTTACTGGGTCACTCTTGCTCAATATGCTATTCTATATATGGCACATTACTACCGATGGATATAAATAGGGTAACACCGACAGCAAGCAAAACTGTAACAACTAACAGACAAACCCCATTCCCCAACTTACTTAAGCATGATGCACCCTATAGAGACATAGTATTATTCTATTTATTGCTCTACATTCACCAAAACAGAACTAACAAAATAATCCTTCCTTTGTGTGTATGAAAACGACCACAAGGCAAAGTGTTCTGATGATCATAATTCAATCATATTTTCCAAATGCTGATTTACAGTCCAACAAAACATTATTGTTTTCACTCACAAATTGGTCCCCTACATTTCATAGATAAAATCAATGTCTAATCTGTCACTGCAGTACACCTTTTTAATGACAGTCAAGAAAAAAAAAAACTTAAATCCCTAAAACAGAGTATTGGCGTGTGTTTGGTCACTATAATTATATACGGCTAGCACCAATACCATTCTGAGGTAGTTCTCGCAGTTGGTATAAAAAAAAAAAGCCAAGATTATTGAGCTTATGACTGATTTTTTTACTGTTGTTTTAAGCTCAAGAAGAGCATTGAAGTAATTTTCTGTAAATAGAAGATATTGAGGCCCAGAAGGCATTTCATAGCACATACCAAAATAATATTAAAAATCTTAAATGTTTGGTGAAGTTAATTTTAGGTACAACTTTAGAATGCACTTTTAGAACTAAGTATTACAATGAGAAATTATCATCTGGTACAAAAATAGTACTTGAAATTTAGCTAAATACAGCATCTCCTTTGTGCTCATTAAAAAAATTAAAGCTCGTCAGGACAACTTCATATGGCGACAGAAAGCAACAATGCAAACTATGTGTGACTGTTTTACAAGTACTGGTGGATTATTAAAATTTAAGCATGAAAAAACGAGAAATGTGAATCTTGTACTATAGCTCTGATGAAACCTAATGCTTTGGAAGAAATATCGAACGGTGTAAAAGATCAAACAGATTAATGCAGTGAAAGTACATACAAGTCATACAGTGAAGCACCTCAACACAAGAGCAACAAATTAAACTTAAAACCCACAAGATCCTGTCCACCTATATCAATATTGTTAAAAGTTCACCTTGTACAAGAAAACTGAAGTAAAACAGCTGTTCTAAATGCGCATGCATAAGATGTCCCAACATGCACAACCGAAAACAATGCACACCAGACAAAACCCACACCAGTCAGTACCTTCATTCATAAAATTCAGGTTCAGGGATATAAATGATGTCAAAGTTGTTTTTTTTAACTTCAGTTCAGTAGACAGGAAAGAAGATAAGATACAGACATACAGCTAAATGTACAGTGAAAGCAGTAATTTAGTGCAAAGTCAAAGATAATTTTACAATGGAGATCACAGAGTCCTGCAGCAATGGCTGCATCTCAACAAAATTCCCTCCAGGTCAATGAATCTAATCCTTAAAAAAGGTCAATCATAGCACAAATACTTAAGTGGGGATGTTTAAATACCATTCCATTAAAAAAATTGGGCTACACTGTAAATAAGGCTACCATTTTTTTTGGGTTAAAGTAAATTGACTTTTATCCAACAATATAAAAATCAGGCTATTTAATATAAATGTCTCACTTAGAATCACTGAGTTAAAATCAGCAGACCTTTGAAATCAACCCCATGTTCTTGCCTGTTTAGATTCCCTAAATATATTCAAACATGTCTGTGAACTGGATCCACATCCCTATAATTCATAACCATATTATGCACACCTGGAACTTTGTAGTACATGGGACATCCCTAGCCTCATATAAAGCTATTCAGTAGCAAACCAAAAAAAAAAAAAAATAGTAATGGTTCTGAAGGAAAAGACTTTTTGCATAGTTGTCAGGATCTCCAAAGCCATTGTCTGTGAGGTGCTTTACAAATATCTCACCAAATTTAAAGTATGTATGTAATATAATGTAATAGAAATCAAAAATGGATGCAGTACCCCTTAGCGTTCAATAAATGGGACAGATAAAGAAAAGATTAAAATCTTTATAAAGACCAACCTAGACAAACCCCTAGATAATAGTGCAAACACACCTCAATGTTTTTTCCATTATTGAAAAATTGCATATGCTAGAGAGTTCTGACGATTTAAGGTGCTGAATCAAAAAAAATAATAATAATTAAAAAAAAAAAAATCAAATCTGTGATTGCTTAGTCATTTCTGTAGTAAATGGTCTCAAAAATGTATTTTTATTCAAAAGCTCTCTAATAAACCGATTTCAATTCTCTATTTGAACAAACAATTTTCTGCATGTCCATCCACACAGGTTAGGCTCGAACATTTCATTTTGGAGTTAAGCTTATAAGAATCCTTCTAAGCTCTAAAGCCTTGGTGCTTTAGTTCTAGTTAAAAAAAAAACTATATTGAATATAAAAAAAACATGACCCACTGCAAACAAAATGTCAGAAATAGTTTCTAAGCTACACAACTTAAGTTCAAAAACTAAAATTGTATAACGAGTACAACTGTAAGTATGAAGAAATGACTAATGCATATGTCACCAAAATATTACAACAGGCAACATGAGGTAGAACATGTAGCCATTTCCACACAATTATTAATGGTGTATGTACACTGCCTTTGAAAGTGCATCTACTTGTACAGGTTTAAGAGACCAGCGCCAAATACTAGGAGTAACTCAAGTATTTCCAATTGAGAACTACAATGCCCCTGCAAACACAGTTTGGAAAAAAAGGAGAGAAAAAAAATGACAGTATCGAATAACGCTCCAGATTATTCGCCGATTAACCCTCACAAGTCTTTTTTTTTTTGTATGTAAAAAGAATATGGATAAAATATTACTTTTAGAAAAAGGTCTAGCACCACCTGTAGGATACAGTATGTACTGTATAATTTGTAATTATGGGCCAACAAGTGTACTTGAAAATCATGATCAATTATCTGCAATAGATATAAATAAAAGATCTATGGACTAATACTGCTACAGTGGGTACAGACATTTGCACTATGCACACTAAAAGCACCCATCTTAATTAATAAAATGCATGTTTCTAACTCATGTACACCACTGACATGAAAATATATTTAGATTGATGCATAGATTGAAAAAAAAAAATGTTTTTTTTTTTAATCTACAATCCTCAAAATTAAATGTAAGATCAATGGGGATTGCATCATACATTTTAGACATTTGTTTTAATGAAGGCAATAATTATTTACATTAGCTAAATACTAGATAGACTTTAGGGTGAATAATAAGCCAATATCATTACTCATAATGCTGTGTCCAAAAAAAACCCCATAGCTCTACTCTACTGGTCAAACGCTGTGAGTCAAGAGACAGGCTAAGTACGCATACAATTAATAAAACCTATAGTTGTTTTATTGTGACTGTTATTAAGAGAAATATTTAAGGTGCATAACACAGTCGGTTGTGATATGTATGGCCAAATAGTCATGATTCAAGCAGAAAAAAAATAAAAGCCATTTTGAATGAACCACCTAATTTGGGTATTACTCTGCATTTTCTCCATGCAGTTCACGATACTGTTCCCAAAGTGGCAGGATTGATCATGCAAAACTATAAAAAAACATGTGAAGGATGTATATGTTTTCTAAAAAAACAACTGTAAGCAACCAAGTCATTGGGCTGATTCACATAAGAACAACTGCAAATGAGGCTTACGGAATCACACTGTTGAACTGAACATAAGACAGACGATGCATCTAATGGTTCACATAAATATAATAAATCAGCAGTATATGGAGACTAATCTCACAAAAATAGTACTCATCTTTACAGTCAAACTATGAAAGTCAAAATGTCCTCTCAAAAGCTTTACGTTGGAAATTGTGAATGATTTAGTCTCTAAAAAGGGCGCCCCAGTCAAGAACATGTCCTGCATGAACCATCAGATCCTCTTCAGGATCTGCAACCTGATTGTCAAAACACTCCGCTGGATCATGCAAGAAATTAAAAGGATCTTAACACCAGTCATCCACTGTCCTACCAACCAATCATTCTGTCTGCATAACACATTTTAAAAAAGATACAAGCTTATAAAAATATCTTTCTGTATGTCAGTTGCCCACAGACTGTGGAAGATTAACTAACAAATATATGGAGACTGATGTGTTACCATGTTTGACAAATAAAACACAGCTAAGTACTTGTGTCCTGAAGATATGTTTGCCTAGTGAGTGCTGACGGAATAAAATCCAAGATTTGTTACTCTATTTTGCAACCTCAACACTGTAATGTCTTAAGCTAGATGACTTAAGTCTCCTCATCAGTCCTGGTGTAGTTATAATGGCAATAATACCCATAAAGCAAGAACTGTCAGTGTAAAAAGTCTTACAAATTGATTCAGTTGCTTTTCTATGTAAACATGTCAACCTTAACTTAGAATATAAATGTGTACACCAGAGACTCACATACAACTTAAAACAAACAAAATAAACCTTCTCACTTAGCACTAATAAATACAGGGAGCAAAACATTTAAAATGTTGGCAAATAATGATGTGCACATTTGGTAATCTAAAATGTTGAAGCCCGCAAGATAAAAGGGGCACAACGTGACATACAGACACATGGTGTTTGAGGATATGGAACTCTATTCCAGCTGAACTCAAGCGAAGTACATGGTGCGTAGCGTGTCCTGGTGGATCTGCACAGCTTTGGCCAAGGCTTGCTGGTCTCGACCATTACTTTGGCCAGATGTGTGGCTGCCCTCCGCACTGCCAAAAAGCACAGACAAACTCAAACTGTGAAACTAAGTAATATTTTACAATTATGTTAGACTATTTTGGTCACATCATCAGTTTCAATTGCATTTGAACGCAACACTTCAATAGCTCTGTGATGTAATATACATCTAAACGAAAAATATACTACACAATATAATACACCAACTGGGAAATCATGGAATTATAACAATCTTCAAATTACCAAATTTAACCATTTGTTGTTCGTTATTAATTCTGTTAGTATGCAAGAAACAATGAATAAAATTTAAAAGCAATTTTAAACTTTTACATTATGTGTCCTAAGACATTAATAACTATACAAAAAGTAAGTCTGTAAATCTGGTTGAGCAATGTCTACATATACCCCCTCCCTCCACCACTCTCATACCTGTCATGTTCCTTATCTACCAGGTGGTAGCGGGCACGGAATGCCACAAGATGAGCATAATAGGCTGGGGCAGGGATGGACACAGAGCGGGTGCAGCGCACATAGGTGTGGCACAGTTGGTATGTAAGCACCTGCAACTCATCTGAGGTGAAATGGTTGTCGTCCCACAACACATGATAGTGAGATGGCCTGCTAGTCCCCTATAAAGTGATGATAAAAAAACTCAATTTATAAAGAGCTCTATTTAGAACAGTAATTGTATTCTAGCCAATCATAGTATGTCTGGTACCTGAATGCCAGCGTGGCTACAAAGATAAAAGTCAAACTCTGATGGATGAGTGATTTTTGTGTCCACAGTGGTGCCAGCAGGAATGTTGCCACTCTTTCCAACCTAAGAAATAAAAAACAATTTATTAAAGAAGAAAAAAATTAAATATTTAATACAACATATAAAGTAAAACTCTAAATTTCTAACCCTCTCATTTCTGTCCATACAGAAAAGCCTGGTATGGTGTCGCTTCTGGACAACAACAAATGTGATGCCTGGCTGGTAGTCCTTCTCCAACTTGATGCAGGCCTCACGGATTGCCAGCAACTCATGTTGCAGAACCTTAAGAAAACAAAGCTATTTTAAACAATTAAAAACCATCAATACAAATACTTACACGAATTTCTAGAACCAGTCAGGCTTACCTGATTGAATTGACCTTCTGAAATTCCATCCCTGTAGTAAATAATGCGGGTGGGTTTGAAGCGAGTGGACTTGTAGAACTGGATTAACAGTTCTCTCACCATCGCAGCCAAGTCCTGAATGATGTCCTGACGATGCTGCTGAACCCGCACTGTTGCACAGTATCGGCTGGGGTGGGCATCCATACTACCAACCACCTATACCAGGCAAAATCATATTCGTCAAAAAGCAAACAAAGCACAGGCTGGATTTTAATATGAAGTAGTCACAAAAATCAGCCCTCATTGCATTAAATGTTAACTTATAGGACTACTCTATTTACAAACATTGACTTAATTCACACTTCTTTGCGTTTCTTTGAGAAGGTTGTAGGCACACTGCAAGAGACAAGGCTTTTTTGTTTGTTAATATAACTGCTTTGCTCATTTCTTTACTATTTCTGGAGTTAAATTTGGCTAAAATACATGAAACTAAATAAAAGGCAAGAAATTTTAAACAAACATCCTATGGTGCACCTTGCTCTGGAAAAGTAATACATTAAAAGTAAACGCGCCATTAAAAGTTTCTTGATCGTTATAATTCATTTGTGTATTTTAAATGACATGGGCAAATACCTAAAGCAAGTGCCTGTGAAAGGGATGTGTTTTGAGATGATTCTTAAAAATTATTAATGACTAAGGGACATTGTTGGGAAGATTGTTCCACCATTTAGCAGTGGTGAAGCTTATGGAATGAGAATTAGCACCACGCTGAGGTTGAATCACCAGGCGACATTCAACACCACAGCCCACTGAACAAGCGGGAGTGTATTTTGTAAATGTTTTTATAGGATTTATTTGTTAATGTCACTCTAATTTAATAATCAAAAGACCATGACTAATCAAGCTGTCCTACTTAATAAGCTCTGTGACAGTTCACTAAAACCTTATATCCATATTCATATGCCATAGCACAAAGGCACTATAGCACAAAGGTCAGTCACTATTGCTAATACCACACTACACTTTACCAATACGTCAAAAGTTACCAAAGTACATTTTAAAAAGTGCTTTGTTTCAAATTTCCTTAACGTGTTCAACTTAAATATAAATATATACTTTTATATAAAACATCTAGGAACCAGCCGCCCTATTTTAACCTACTGCAGCAATGGAAGGCTTCTTTCCATCTCCTGCTGGAGGATGAGTCACATCTGCACCCAGAAAGATCACAGGCTGCTGAAACACCAATGGCCTACAGAGCAAAGTAACAACACTATTATACAGACTTTTCAAAATTTCTATATTCAGCATAAAAGTCAGCTTTATCAGTTTCAGACTTACCGGCCCTGTGGAAGAAGAATGTTGTTCACACCACCCAACTTAACGTTGATCTTGAGGCAGAGATTAGAAAGAGTCTGTGGAGTGGTTTTTTGAACATTCTTCACCTGGACACACTGTGTGGCCATACCCAGTACTGTATCTCCGACTCGCTTCACCTCAGCTATAAAAAGTAGAAACATTAAATTGCAAGAAGTTAAAAAAAATTTTTGTACATTTTTTATTCAGAATAACTATATAAGCCAACAAACTTAAGACTTAAATTTACCGTAGACAGGCGTCTTTCCCGGCAGAATAACCACAACAAGCTGCAGGCCTTGGTATGTGTATTTCAAGTGTTTAAACATGGGTTCCACACTGTCAGCTCCCTGAGCATACTTACAAAAGCAGGGCTGACCTTGAATAGGCATGCCTGCATCACGGGAGATTTTGCGCAGCTGGTCTGTAAATGACCTATTAAAATAGCAAATGAATAAAGCAACAAGTCATGAAAAATATTTTTAAACCAAACCAACAACAAAGAGTTGACACCTAAAAAATATTTTAAAATGCAAAATATGACAGCATTTTGAAGACTCCATATCCACAGGATTAATGCGACCCTGGTAAAGAAATAATTTGACAAAACGGAGAAAGGTGGGTCTAGAAATACATTTTGATGCATTTCGAATTGCATGTGATAAACATATAAAAAGTACATTTCTAAAATATTTACTTGCAACTAAAACAACAGTCACATAAACAAAATATTTCTTACTTCAGTAAGAGTTCAGTGCACTGCCTTTGTGGAGCAAAACAGGCGATAGCCCAAACTTTGATTTCTATTCCTGTATGAAACTGCTTGTTTCTCATGTCCCATACACCCTGGATTGGGGTAGCTATTGCCTTATTCTGAGAAAAAGGAAGCACAATTGTCATCATTTTTTTTAATTAAGCATATTATAAAAGAGAAAAAAATAGTACATTCTTAAGAGACAAAACTGGTACATACCCTTCCTCCATAGAGAATAGATGGTGCCTGAAGCACGCGTCCATTAACTTCAGTCATCTCATCTCTTACCATGACACCAAACTCCCGTACATAAGGATCACTGTTGAAGTTGGCACTTCTCATCTGCAATGCAGTAAATACAAATTTCTACCAAACCGCTATTCGAC